>JAQSNX010002211.1:0-94353 GCA_029532605.1 Oreochromis grahami
TTTGATTTGATGCTGTATAAATAAAACTGAATTGAATTCACTTGTTTTCTTTTAGCATATGTACAAAATGAGAAAAAGTGAAATTGCACAATAAATTTTTAAGCAGTTTAAAGAAATAAAAATGCCAGATGTAGCAAATATGATAGAAATTAAAAGTCGTATGTGGAAATGAAAATGTAATCAATTTGTTTTTAAAAAATTTGTCAGGTAATATAATCAATTTTACATTTTTTCCCATTCATTTTCTATGGCGGTCACTTTTGACTGGACACATCACAGATTTAACAAGGTTGATTAAAACACTCAAAATTCTACGAAAGAGGTGCTCATCACTTTAATATGTTCAAGTGCATAGTGTGGAGGATGTCATAAGGCCTTGAGGCATGGGGTGGGAGATGTTGTCCAACAGGGATGATAGCTTAGCCACCATTCTCCTGTCACTCACCACCTCCACTGGGTCCAGAGGGCATCCTAGAACAGAGCTGGCCCTTCAGATCAGCCTGTTCAGTCTCTTCCTGTCCCCAGCAGAGATGCTGCCACCCCAGCAGACCACACCGTAAAAGATGGCTGAGGCCACCACAGAGTCATAGAAGGTCTTCAGGAGTGGGCCCGCCACTCCAAACGACCTGAGTCTCCGCAGCAGGTACAGCCTGCTCTGCCCTTTCCTGTAGAGGGCGTCTGAATTATGAGTCCAGTCCAGTTTATTGTCCAGATAAACACCAAGATACTGGAAGCTGTCCACAGCCTCAATGTCCATACCTTGGATGTTCAGTGGTTGCAGTGGAGGATGTTTGTGCAGAAGACTACCGCTAGCTCCTTGGTTGTTCCGGTGTTGATCTGGAGGTAGTTCTCCTGGCACCAGTCCACAAACTCTTGGGTCAGTTCTCTGTGCTTCCTGTCGTCCCCATCAGTGATGAGGCCGAGTATTGAAGAGTCATCAGAGGACTCCTGCAGGATGGAGTTGTGGGAGAAGTCTAGATGAAGTCCAGTGTAGATGAAGAGGTGAAGAGGAACCACCTTGAAGCTGTGCAAGGACCAGCTGCTCGGGGCTCTTCATCTGGGGGTTTTCTTGGATAACAAACTTAGATTTGAGAAATAAATTAATTCAGTTGTTCAGTTTTCCTTTTTTAAATTAAGGCTGCTATCGAAGGTTAGATCATTTTTATCCTTTAAAAACTTGGAATGAGCAATCCATGCATTTGTCTTATCTCAGCTGGATTGCTGTAATTCACTATACGTTGGTGTCACTCAGTCCTGCTTGGCACAGCTCCAACTTGTACAAAATGCTGCAGCCCGCCTTTTGACTCGTGTGAAGAGAAACCAACATATTACTCCAGTACTTGCTTCCCTTCATTGGCTTCCAGTGCATTTTAGAATTAAATTTAAAATCTTACTTTTGACTTCTAAAGAGCTAAATGGCCAGGCACTGGACTATTTGTCTGACCTTTTGCAGCTTTATACGCCCACTAGAGCCTTTCGATCAAGTGATCATTTACTCCTTACCTTACACAAGTCTAGGATGGTTTATAGAGGGGATCAGGGGGCTGCGGTTGTGGCGCCGAAAATGTGGAACGATCTACCTCTCCACATTAGGAAGGCCCCAACTGTCACTCTTTTTAAATCCCATTTTAAAACATATTTTTTCACTTCGGCTTTCGATACTGGATGAGAGATACCAATTCTTTTATCCTAATTTTCTTTTAATTTTCTTACCTGTTGTTGATGTTAATGTCACTGTTTAATTATTACTTTGTACAGCACTTTGGTCAACTCTCTGTTGTTATTAAATGTGCTTTATAAACAAATAAATTAAATAAATTGAATAAAATTCATCAGGTGGGATGTCAGAGCCACCGGCCTGTAGCTGTTGAGGTCCTTGGGGCTTGAAGTCTTTGGCACTGGTACAACACAAGAGGCTTTCCAGAGCTGTGGGACTCTCCCCAGCCTCAGGCTCAGGTTCAAGATGCGCTCCATCATTCCACACAGTTGATCTGCACAGGACTTGACAACCCTTGAGCTGATGCCATCTGGACCCGCTGCCTTCCTGGCTCTGATCCTCCTCAGTTCCCTCCTAACCTGGATGTTCGAGAGAGACATGCTGGAGTTTTGTGTTGGCTGTGTGCTGGATGCTATGGTTGGGGGTGGGGAGGAGTGAGCAGGGTGAGTAGAGGAGGTGTGAAGTGTCTGAGGTGTCAGAGGTGGAACAGCAGCAGTGGGGGCGGGTAAGTCTGCAGCCGATGTTGAAGACTGCCTCATGGCTGAATCAAATCTGTTGAAGAAATGAGGCAGAGAGTTCTGACCTTTGTGGCCCGAGATGGTTCTGAGGCCTCTCCAGACTTCGCCAACATTGTTTTCTTGAAGCTGGTTCTCCATCTTCTGCCTGTATCAGTCCCCTCAGCTCTCTTGTTACCCTTTTCAGCTCCCCAGGCGCAGAAGAGGCATACAGGCAAACTTTATGCCTCTTCTGCGCCTGCGTACAGTATGTGTCAGACAGACAGTGTTTTACTGTCTCTGGTTGGGCAGGTCACATACTGGGTGAAGGTGGGCAGTGTGGAGTTCATTGAGGATTGATTTAAGGCCTTTAATATTAGGAGAAGAGCTCTCAGAGATTGTGTTTGCAGTCTGCTGACCACAGTATGGAGAGCGTCACAGGCTGCATCCACGTTGGCCAAGGGAGGGACATATGCTGTTATCACAATAAAGTGTGAGAATTCCCTGGGGATGTAGAACGGACACATACTAACGGCTAAAAGCTCAATGTCTCTGCTGCAGAGTTGTTCTTTCACAGTGATGTTCCCAGGGTTACACCATCTGTCGTTCACAAACACTGCCAGTCCCCCTCCTTTCCTCTTACCGCTGTCTCTCGTCCTGTCCGCTCGCAGCTGTTGGAATCCCGGTAGTGTCACGCTCGTTCCGGAGTTAGCAGTGTTAGCCAGGACTCGCCGGTATTCCCTCTGTGACCAGGTTAGCAACGTGAATGCTTTAATTAATTAATGTATTTTTTTATCAACTACAGAAAGATTAGCTTTCTAGACATCTAATTTTAAGTCCACATTTTAAGTCTACATTTTAGAGATTTTATATTTTAGAGACATAATTGGAGAATACTGGTGTGAAACTGGAGGGATGCATATACGCAGCACAGTCAACATGCATAATTCATAATTCTTAATATTTGCATTTGGCATACTTAGTGGGATCCAGATAAAATTTTGTTTCCCTCTTGACCAAACTGCATCTCTGTTTTAATGTATAGCATAGAATAGATATGTACAGTGCATATGAGCCATGAGGAGAAAAAAAGCCATTTTGTAATAATTTATTTATGAATTGTAATGAAGCTTAAAAAAATTATAATGATACCTGGGACAACATGCACTATATGGAAAAAAAATATTATGCCACACCACTTAATCTGAATCTTTCCTAAAAATGTTGTGTGGAGTAAAATGCTATAATGATTCAGGAGATTTTAAGCATTCTTTTAGCCGTTTCACCTTAAATGTACAGTTCAGGTCCATGAAGTCCAGAAGGCCAAAACCACCTTTATCCTTAGGTCACAAGGCAATGATTTGTTCTTAGTCTCATTAAATGAAGCACCTATCCATGCTTCTACAAACCTGGTCACTGATTTAAAGGGTTGTACTGTAAAAGGAACAAGACCGTTTGTGAATCTCTTTTGCGCCTGGGAAAATTCCACAATCATATGTTGTGTTATTTCAAAATGGCTTTTAGGAATCACAGCAACTCAGCCACAAAGTGGAAGAAAAAAAAGTTACAAAGCAGGGGTCACCAAGTGGTTAGAGCACATGTGTCAAAGTCAAGGCCCGCGGGCCACATCCGGCATCATTTAAATGTTTATCTTGTTTGGCCCACAACCTAAAGTGTGCCTTGAGTTTTGGCCCCCTGTGCAACTGAGTTTGACACCCCTGGGTTAGAGGCATAGTGCTTTAACCTCCTAGGACCTGGCGTCCACATATACGTGGACATCACATTTTGGGTTATTTAGATCAAAATACTCAATTTTGCTCTACTAGTGCCTGATATCCATTTACAAGGACATTATACTGCTACTGTTCCATCTAAACTTTAAATGAATGTCTTCATATGTTGCTCTCAGTTTTCTTAGAAACAAAAATCAGGTAAAAAAAAATATCTTGTAACTCTTTGTTTTTACATTCATCGGGTCCCAATACCCTCAAATATCAAAGAGAAATTAAAAATGCATGCCGTGGAAGAGTTCACATCTTAGGAGGTTAAAGTCCTCTCTATTACCAAAACTCTGCTGACTCATTAACTGCAGAAATCTTAAACTATGGCATTAACATCAGCAAAAAACAAAAACAAATAACGGTGCACTGTGGGTTTCTATGACTGAGCAGTTACTTTATTTTTTAAATTTTCACCATATCCCAAAAAGTACGCTGAATTATCAAAATCTAAAATTGAGCAAACACAAAATTCAATCAATAAAAGGGCATGAAACAAATACTAGGCTGTAGGGACTTTTTCATGCAATCGCATGTGACTGAAATGCAACCCTGTTGGGCCTCAGTCACCACAGAAGCACAGGAAGAGGAAGTTCTTACAAAAGAATATATCCTCAATTTAGTCTGATGCTCATGTAGTCAGCAGCAAGACAGCATGGAGGTCAGATTTCCCACCATCAGACTTTGTGAGTACTGACATTGTCTTAAAAAAATACATGGACAGACTAAAGGGCAAATTAATATATCCAAAATACACCCATATATTTGCATGTATTTTTGTGGTGAGCTGTTTGTAACAGCTCACTAATAAATGCATAGGACTTATTATTAATGATGCAAAAAAACATGGTAATGCTTTATAATATGAACCATAAATAAGGTGCAAGTACCCTATTCTAACATGCATTTTGCAGCCAACAAGGCACAAATACACCATACTTACATGCAGTTTGCAAGCAACATTTTGCAAGAAGCAATGAAAGAAGTACACTGTAAGTACAACTCATGTTTTTGAAGTAAACAATGAAACAAGCAGATTGTAAGAACTGTGTACTTTCTGAAATGTGAGCCATATTATGGAGTCACCTGCAAGACCCCCGAAACAATGAAACAATTACACTGTAGCACACATAACTAAGGCACAAGTAGCCTGTAATTTCATGTACCAAGTCAGGTTGTTGCAGGAGACAATAAAATAATTAGTATTTTATTAATAAGTATCCTGTAATGACATGTAATTTCATGTAACAAAATTTGTACAGGAAACACTAAATAACATAAAATGTAATTAAATCATTTTAATACTGGGTGATTTCGTGCTAAAATTCTGGAAAAACAAAACAAAAACAAAACAAAAACAACTGTATTTCTCCATCTTAGATCTTCTGCCTATACTTTCCTGCAAAATGCAAGTAAGTACAGGGTACTTGCGCTTTATTAGCTGGTTGTGTTTAAAAGTGTTATCAAAAACACCGACAAAAATATTAAATATTAAAACTCTCATTGTTAATCTTTTCAGTGCTGAATGTTCTGTTGCTGTTGGGTATAGTAGCTGAATTCAGTGATTCTCAAACACATAGTAAGTTTTTAATTATTCCTTTTGTGTGCGTGTGTTTTTAAGTGTCTGTGTGTGTGGTGTGCATGTAATAGTGTGTGTAATAGATTTTATAATCTCTTAACAATCTGAATGTTTTTGAAGCTAATGCAGTTGTTGTTTTCCAGCTAATGAAAAGAATGAAATTTGAATATATATAGAATGATCTTCTGAAAATATTTAATGAAAAGTGACATTAAATTTGTTTGCATTTTTATGACTTATCTTTGACTTTATGACTTATCTGGGATGTAAAATGGTATAATGGTTCAAGAGATATGGTATCATGTGTTATCATGTGCTTCAGCTTCTGCTTGACATGTTATCTCAGTTTTGATTGATAAGTTCTCTCAAGTATTGTGCAAAATCTTCTCTTCATAATTTTCACATGTATTAGAAATGTTGCAATAATAAAAATATGATCTTCAATGTGATGCAATATAGACTACAAATTATGTGTACCATTTGCGGTTTGAACAGCTGTCACAAAACAGTTGTCAAACTCTTCAAACTACTGAAATAGTTCTGCTGTTGCCATTTTGTAAAGGCATAGAATTCAGAAAACCTCAACCCAAAACATGAGGTTCATTCATTCTATATATCCAAGTTTTATTCTATATATTCAGACATCAACGGCAGAGTCTTTATTTGATTTTGTGTCTCAGGTTCAGGTTTTCCTGAAGTTGTTCCAAACAGACAGCAGTTCTTTCAAGGAGAACCCATCATGATCAGCTGTGAAGGGCTAAATGGGCAGAGTGGATGGAGAGTGATGAAAAAGATAAATGGAGATGTTAGAACATGTGCTTCAACCTGGGACACATCAATTGGACCTTGCAAAATTATTGATACATATCCATCAACTGACAGTGGAGAATACTGGTGTGAATTGGGAGGAATACAAAAAAGCAACTCTGTCAACATCACTGTAACTGGTATGTACATAGAAATGAAATTATGCGTTAACATATTAAGTCCATTCACCATTTTTTTCTGTTTAGTATATCACTTACAGTAATGCACAATGTCATATTTGATATATATTTTCATAGCAGTAAGAGATAATTTTTCTTCATAAAATGCATCACCATCATAATAAAATAAAACATATAGACATATATTTACTGCATGTGCATTGTAATAATCAGAAGTAACATGTGTTTTGAAAGAAATTTCTATTTAAAAATGATGTGAGCTATTATCATTAGTAATGAATGAATATAATTAATGATTTCCATATATGTATAATTTTAAGAAATATCACGTCTTGAAACAATAACTGTTATACATTCTGCCATTTAGATTTGGAGAGTCATGTGATCCTGGAGATTCCTGTCCATCCTGTGATGCAGGGAGAAAACGTGACCTTGCATTGTAGAAAAAGGATTCGAACTCCAACTACACTGCAAAATTCTATAAAAATGGCATCTCCATTGGGAGCAGCTCATCAGGAAACATAATGTCTCCCACTGTATCCAAATCTGATGAAGGACTTTACAAATGTAGCATTGCTGATGCTGGAGAATCACCAGAGAGCTGGCTAACTGTTGGAAGTAAGAAGCATCAATATTTTCCAAATAAAATTGGAGACAAACTTTGTACCGGTGGCAGTAAAGACGGACCTCACCACACTTCAATGCTTTTCAGCATCTTTATTTACTCAGTTGCTTGCGTCTTACACTCACAGCTGCAGTTTTTTTTAGCTGCCAGCCACATGTACACAGTCAGGACCCAGTTCACTCTTATATGCAGGGGAGGGGTGATGAGCTGATGCAGCTCAGGTGTGTCACTCCCAGCCGCTCCACAGTACCCAAACTATATTTTAAAGCTTCATGATAAAGTGTGCAAATGAGAAATAATATATGGTCCATGATGAACATAGCCACTGTTCAAAGAGACATCGGAATGATGCCTTTACATGACATTTTTGGAGGTTCAGTTCGGAAGTTGGTTGTTTTGTAACATAACGCAAGATCTTTATTTCGATATCCAATGATAGTCTGGTGTTGACATCCATAGGATTTCTGTACACAGGTATGTGTAGTCAAAATGTGGTTTTGTTGATATATCTTTTTTTTTAACAACAAACCTTTAGGTTATATTGAAATATCTTAAGTTCTTGTGGTGTTATTCTTAGTTAGGGTTTACTTTAGTTGTGTTTTCACCTATGTCTCTGTGTTTGTGTCTTTTCCTGTCTTCTGTGTTAGTCTGTCATAGGTTTCTTGTCTGCGTGTTCATGTTGTCAAGTTTGTGTTATCATGTCTACGTCTCTTTCCTGTTTTATTTTGTAAGTCTTGTGTTTCTTTGTTCAGTGTGTTTAGTTTTACTCTTCTCCTACGATGTTGTTTATTTGTGTCAACTGTTTCACTAAGTGTTTCCACTTCCCCTGATTACCTCCCATGTGCATTTAGGCCATTTAGTCCAGTGGTTCCCGAACTTTTTTTGCTGGGCCCCCTTTGTTTTACAAGAAAATGCGCCCCCCCCCCCGGCCCCTCGCGTGCACACGCACGCACAAACACATCCTTCAACCACACACACCCATATTTTGCTCCATTGCGGTTTATTTCACACCGCAAACATTTAGTAAACAATTAAGCAAATGCAAGTAATCTGCAATAAATTACAGGTAGTATTAAAATAAACTAGTAACTCTTTTAGGCTGCGTCCACACCTACTGTTTCATCCACACGTAAACGGCGTTTGGAATCACCGAAAATGAAGATTTTTTCAAACTCCTTTTTCAGGTTTTACACGGTTACATATACACACGCAGTTACTGTCCCTCTATTTAGAAAGGCAGAGGCGTCACGGTGTAATTATTTTACATGTAGTTGTTTTTTTTCCTGTGTAATAATATTCAAAATTGCTATTAATACATTTTTCAATCCCTCTGCAAAATGGGTTCAAAAACAAAAACAGCTGTGGGATACTGTTTGTCCGTGATTTGAACAGGGGGAACAAATTGTGGCAGGATGAGCCTGATATTATTTGTATCCCGCTGTAACTTTACTGCATAAAGAGCTAACATGTCCAAAATGTCAGGAGTAGTTAGTTATTACAAGAAGTGTTTGTGAACTAAAAATCAAGAATGTGGGATCCTGTTTGTCCGTGATTTGGAGAGCCCAGCGCTGCTCCCGACGAAGGGAAAACCAATTTTGCAGGGGAGACCTACCTTGGCACCTGTGCAGGTGAAGCCAAAGGGAAGATATGCTTCACCATATTTTCTAGTCTTTGGCTTAGAATGGTTTGGAAACATATTCAGCTATGCTTGATCTCCTGATTTGCATTTGTGGAGGCGCCCCATGCTAGCAGTGTCCAAGCATTGGCTTTTTTTGTTGTTTTTTTTCCTTTTCATACCCCTCCTGCAATGGGCAGGCCCCACACTTTGGGAAGGTCTGATTTAGTCTGTGTGTTGTCGTTCAGTCTTTGTCAGGTCATCTGTTTTTCTTTCCTCCAAAACACGTCAAGATTAAGGCTTTCACAATTCTGCTCAGGTTATGTTCATGTTCATGCTTCTAGTCCACGTAAACTCTTCATAATTTCTCACATAGACCTGTGCAGAATCGTGTTCATGTCACTGTTTTCATAGTCACTGTTTCGTCCGATTTAAGCCTTAGTTTAGTTTTGTCCCAGTGCTTTTTTTTTTTTTTTTTTTTTTTTTTTTTTTACCTTGGTTTGTGTACTCATGTTGTCACCCTCTATAAGTGGCTCACTTTTTGTTTATCCAAGTTGTTTGTTGTCTGTATTTGGGTCTATCATTCACACAACACAGTCAGCTCCAGCTGCCTGTGATGCCTTTTGTGGTCCCATGTTTCCTAGCACATTTTTTTCTATTGGCTACAGGTTCATTTTAATGAAACTTTGTCAACAGTCATGTCCAGTTATGATGTGGAAAATTTTTTCATGAATACATATATATATATATATATATGGAGAGAGAGAGAGACACACACACACACACACACACACACACAGAGAGTGTCATTTAAAACATTTTAATCCTTTCTAGTTCTCCAGTTTGGTGCTCTTTTTTTTTTTTTTTACTTTACTTTTAGCTCTCCAGTTTGGCTATTCTATTCTAATGCCCATTGCAATTGTCTTTCTGGCAGGTCATCTTACAGTGCCTTACTTAGAGATCTACCTGGGGCTCTGCATTGGTTTTGGTGTTTTATTGGTGGTCATTCTGCTAATATTGGTAGGAGTGTTTCAACGTAATAAACATCAACAAATCATCAGAAGTCACTCAGAAGAAACTTCTTTGACACCAGGTATGTTCAATTTCAATTTCAATTTTATTTTTAGCGCCAAATCACCAAAAGTATGTTAACAGTTGGCTCATCAAAACATGTCTTTTTATTTTATAACAATAATCATGCTTGGTGATTTCTGGTGGCTGTCACCAATTAATTTTTTTGTTCTTGTTTATTTTGTCTTTTTTTATAAACAGGTGTTCAAAATTCTACTGCCTCCTTCCAGTCTCCCTCTTCTGCACAAACAGGTCAGGAAGGCCAACATCTGTTTAAGAATAAAAAACATGTACTTCAAATCTACAGGATTATGGAAATCCAAAGTAGAAACACAGCATTTTAGTAAATCATATATCCTAGGACATGCACCTGCTATAGTATTGTTTGGTCTTGTGACCTGATTTTTGATTTTAGTCCCTCTGCAGGTTTTTTAGTGTTAATTTTGATATCAAATGTTTCATTTAGCTTTTAATTTGGTTTAATTAAATTTATTTTGTTTTGTGGATAAAACAACAAGGCATCTAAATCCTTTGAATTTTAATCTTGTCTTAGTTGACTGAATATGATTAATATTATAACAGACTTTTGATTAAAATTGTTGAATAAAACATAATTTTGTTTTAGTCATAATTTAGTCAACTAAATTCATAGTTTTAGTCAACTAAATATCATAAGACTTTAGGAGACTAAAAATGTATTCAGTTGACTGAAATAGTACAAAAGTTTGAAGTATTTTTACTGGTGTGTTTCTCCAGACAACTTATTTTCCTTGACATAAAATGTGTCTATATATCTACTCTTAACATTTTGCCACATTTTCATGAGAAACAGGGAGCATGAGAGCTAGATCTGCGTCCCCCTCTGCAAACAAAGGCTTTACCATTTCCCATTATAACCTTACTGCACAAGCAAGATTGGTCAATAAAATTAATACTAGCTTTTATTAGGCAACATGCTGTTATCATGTATAATAAATTTTTTAAATATAAATTGCATGTTATTGCATGAAACAAAGCATTTTAACCATCACTCTTGTTTTGTAAATTTCTCATTTCATTTTAATATAATTTCATTTAGTAACAACTTGCTGACCAAAAACAACAACAAAACATTTTAACCATCACTCTTGTTTTGTCATTTCTCTTTCATTTTACTATCTTGAGAGATTTAAAAAAATTTAACTAAATTGTCTGCCCATATCTTTATACTTTGTTTAAGGTTTGGCTTATCTCTATATTTCAGTGCCTGCAGTGGTAAGCAGAGCTGAACAAAACAATGAGACATATTCCCTCATCACAAAACCAAGAATGCTCAAAGGTAATTTGCCTAAACTGGAAAAAATTGAAGTTATAATACCCTTAATTGCTTAAATGCCTAGTGGAAGAGAAATATGCTATCATATAAAAAGTAACATCTTCCAGAAGTCCACACATCACTTAAATGTCCCAGCCAGAAATAAGTGAGGACAATTTACATTTAAATGTAATGAAAAGAAAAATCATTCTTATGATGTTTTGTTGTTATATGCCTGCAGAGGACCGTGCACTTGAATCAGTCCAGGAGACGAATGCTATGGTCAGAAAACCCAGCGATGTGAAAGGTAATTGACACTGAAAAATAGAATATTTAACATCCTTTATGCTCACCCCCATGTTTTGAGAACAACTAACATGTATGTTAGTTTTGGTGCTTTTGGGGGATTTCTGACAGTAATGTTATATATTTTTTCTTTTTAAATTATATTTCTTTTAAACACAGCGTGTGTGTGTTTCATGCTGTTGATATTTTGAGGTTTGTTTTGTAGATCTCAGAAAGGAAAAAAAAACCCACACAAGAAACTTACAGAAAAATATGTTGATGAGTCCCCTCGGTCTATCAGATTTAAAACAGTCAGATAACACTGTTTTAAATTTGGAGCCTTAATTTGTCATAGTTGGCAACAAATTTGAAATTATTAGTTGGTTCAAATATAGTTTCCAAAATTTCTCATAGCTCAGTTGTTATTTCAAAATAAATAAATAAACGTTTTCAAATTGATTGTGTCTCCAAACAGAGATGGCAGCAGCGAGCTGGTTGCAGAGAGGTACCAGTCAACGAATTACTGGCATGGATCCAGATAACTTTTACTGTTCAATACAAAACTAAAAATAAAGGGAACGCTAGTCTTCAGTGTGCCTTTTATTTCCTTTGGAAAAAGTGGCATTTATATAAAATACAATGAAACATTTTTGTGGTTATTAGCACATTTCATTCCTTTTGTATAAACAGTTAATGTCTAATTGGTGAAAAGATGGCTGTTTATACAAACTTGCAAACATCTCACCCTCATGGTTTGTTTTGTTAATTATCTCCAATCTTCATCTGAGAGTGAAAGTGTCTGCCACCTCACATCATCATGTCTATTTTAAAGGGTAGCAGTTTTGCTCTGCCTCATGCCTCATTATAAATATGAATACACTGTTGCAATTTTTCAATATACTCACTGTGGCTTCTGTGGCAACACAGTGTGTCAAATGTTAGTGTTGTGTCAGCTATCAACAGAATATCTGTTTATGGTAAAGATGGTGAAACTGTCAATACAAGGTGGTGAAGGTGGGAGAATAAATTTAATGCAAAAAAGTCTGCATTTTGTTGTAAAAGAAATTTATCTAAGCTGATTATGTTGTTAACTTGTTTTATGGGTTGTTTTCCTATATCTATCTATCTTAGATAGATAGATAGATAGATAGATAGATAGATAGATAGATAGATAGATAGATAGATAGATAGATAGATAGATAGATAGATTATTGATTAATATTATTGATTAATTATTAATTTCTATTTTTTTTCATATGTTTGGTTTGGAGTCTTATTAAAAAGACTGACCTAACAACTCATTTGTAGTTAATGTAAGTACTCTAAGTTGTGTTTTTTCTCCTCCTGGTTTCAAATCTGGAAACTTTTGCATGCAAAATGAATGTGATAACATCAACATCACATCACAAACTTCCTTCGTTTAGTCACAAAAGAACGTAAAGAACACAAATATGTTTTAGCAGTACAGGTGGATAATCAATGTTAAAGGGCAACATTTAGTACTCCAAGGTAGTAGTGAGACATGTTTTATGATTTAAAGATGTTGAAAAGTAAATGGACTCTATACACCATGTTTCATTCCCCCTTTTAACAAACACATTCATAAAAACACATTTTTCTGTGTTTCTATGTATTTTCTGTGCTGGTGTGATGGAAGAGGAAGCTAGGCACAGGATGAGATGGAGATCAGTAATCCGCTGTGGCAAATCTCAAAGGGAATAGTCGAAAGAAGAGCTTAGGCTGATGGGCAGAGAAGTACTGTTTTATCTGTGAAATAACCTGTTTTGACAACTGTTGCATTTTAGGGGAAAAATGAAATTAAGATCGTTAGATATCCAAGTCACCTCATCTGTCTCATCTAATGAAGGTCTAAGCACTGAAACATCAGGTTAATGGAGAGACTTGATGTGTTTTTTTCTTTATTTCACATCTGTCACCTCGCAATGTTTAAGAACTGTACAGTAAAAATATACTTGTGCATACTTGTACAACTTTCAGCTTGCAGGAAATATATTACAAAACTGTTGAAGACATCACTGTGTACATTTACAGTATTTTATATAGCCACCATGTATTTAAGTAGCTATTAACTGGAAATAAGCTGAAATAGAAATTTTCTCATGTGGTTATCACCCTGTTCATCAGAGTTTGTTTATTAAGAGATATCCATTCAGCATAACAGTTTTTTCTTTTGTCTTTTACTGTCAACTAGAAGATGCTGCTAATATGAAGAGCTATTAATACACTGACTGGTAATGCTAGTTTCACTTGTAACTGGACTGAGGCTTAAAAACATGACATCATGTGACAGATCATAACTATCTTTAAATATCTGGTGCATTTAATAGTGATAGTATATTAAGTAGTACATTCTGCTGATAATGTGAATTCTGCTTTCACGGTATTAACTTATTTTACACGTTTTAATGTCTTATTTGACATTTTTACACAACCTTTGAAAAAAAATTTTTTTCTTAAACAAAATAGAACTCCACACTTGCAGTACATCCAAGGCAAAACTTTAGCTTTAGAAAGACAAAATTAAAGACATAAAGCAAACAGATAAAAAAATAGATTTGGAAACTGTGATGTAGAATGTGAATGTATGGACTGGTACATGGCACCAAAATGCACTAATATTCAGTTTATATTAAGGTCATCACCAGTACTGGGTTGTCATTACCAGTAAGAAAAGAAAAAAGCTACATAAAAATTCCATTTCCTTGACACAGGCAACTCTATCTCGCATCGGTATCTACTCATATACAGTTGTCATAAATCTTATGGCCACTAGAGGTCACTGAGGTATATTTAAACATTGTGTGAGTGGGGCAACTCAACCAATGCCTTCTACTGTGTTTATCTGGTGATGACAGGCTCTCTTCTGTGGAAGAAATAAAAGTCATCTTCTCTTTACTTCAGCTGCTGCTGTGGATGTTGTTTTATTTATGAACTCTTTCCTGTAGTGTTTATGTCAATGTTAGATACTCTTCAAATAAGTCCTTAAATGAATAATGTGACTGTTTTTAGGCTTTACTTTCATGCCTCTGAACTGCCTGATTGTAGTTGCATTTGAACTTCATTTCTGTTCTTTATTTTCTCCAACTGTTCAATAATTGTTTCTAAAGTGTTGTCTAATTCTTTCTTCTTCTCTGTCATTACATGAACCGCATACAATACTGATATCTTTTCTTGTATTTTTTTATCAAGAGCTTTCTTCATTGATTTAAGACCAGTTTTTGTTTCCTCATCTTGATTTATTTTTGCAGACTGTATACTATTTTGTTCTGTTGGTTGCATATTTGTTACCAGTTGACTCTGATTTTCATCTTGCTCTTTCTCTAGCTCCCGCACTTCAGAAGTAAGATCATCAATATCTTCTTCTAAATTAAATTTATGATTCATTAATAATTGAACTGCCATTAACAAATGAAGTTTGTCTTCTGCTTGTTTTTCTTTTTGAGCCTCAAGATTTTCTTGTTTTGTATTTATGTCACCAGTGTCAACACTGTCTTCCGTGAGATGCTTTGTTTCTCCTTTCTCCTCAGTGTCGAGCTGACGTTCACTGTGATCAGAGGACGTTCTTGTGAAGTTTCTTCCTGTTTTACAAAAGAAATGCATTTAAATTTACAGAAATCTATTATTCTATAATTTCTTTAAGAAAATATATTCTTTAGTCACTTTTTACAACAAGATACTGTACCTCTGCGTTTAGAACGATATTTCCACACAACTAAGACAACTGCAAGAATTAGCAAGACTGTCACAACAACAGCAATGGTGATGTGAGCAGCAGAGCTACATGAGGGGTTAAACAAATCACCTGGAATGAGAACACACAGGATATCAACATGTAGGCTGCAGCAATTTTACACAAAAAATACATAAGTATAACTAAATACTTTGTTTGTTTTTTACCTGGAACATGTATGTGTGTCTCTCTGCTCTGGTTGGTGTTCCTCTGTTGGACTCTGCAGGTGATGTTGTTGCTGTGTCTCTTCTCCACAGTCACTCTGCTGCTGACAGTATAGAGGTCATCAGGACCTCTGAGGGTCTCTGTAGGTCCAGCAGAGAGGAGGTTTCCCTCACCGTCCAACCACAGCAGCTCAGGCTCTGGATACCAGCCTGCAGACTCACACTGTAACACCACTTTACTGCTGTCCTCACTGTTCCTCATTACAGTGATGATAAGTGATGAAACTACACCTAATTTTGAAAAGGGAAAACACATTGGTCACTATAACTAGTAGCAACACTAAAGAGCCAAGATTAAAATTATTGCAAATGCACTGAATACTTGTACACCAACCGTATTTAAACCATTCTGTATTCTTTTGCACATATTTATAGAATAATAGCGCAGATTGACGTGTTTATTTTACCTTTATGATTCTTTACTAGTAACAATGTATTTTTCTAAACTAAATATTGACTGCTTATTTTTCCAACATCAGATATCACTTAAGCTTTCTGTATAAGGACTATATATCTACTTACCAACAACAAGCTCAACACTGGCTTGTCCACTAAGTGCAGGACTGAAGCATTTGTATGATCCCCTATCTGACAGTTTCACTTTGGAGAGTTTTAGTGAAATGTCTCCGAGCTTCAGGTTGTTAATTGGTAGTGACGTTCTTTCCATGTATGCTTCATTTTTTTTATTCACAAGCTCCACACCATCACGCCAAACATGCACAAATCTGGGTGTGAGGTCAGATCGTGTCCACTCTACTGTCATATCAGCAGCATTCACAGCAGGATCCAGATGACATGGTAACACAGTGTCATCACCAACTATTGCCACAACTGGCTCAGATGGACCAACCACCTGAGACACACCTAAAGGAAAATTACAAATACTTGTCATTTTTGAGAAAGTTACCGAACATTGTTTTATGAGTTTCTGATTAGATTATTTTAAACCGAGGTTCAGAAGCCCAGCTGTTTTACATTTGCTGTTTTAGCATATGACATAAATTAAATGGCTGACATTTAATCAATAACAGAAATATTTGTGTAATTAATAGACTTAGATGTGTTGCATAATTTGTGTAACTCCATAAAGATATGACTTAATTACCTCCACAAAACTGTGCTAAGTGAAAGAAAAAAATAAAGTGATGTAAAAGGAAGACACAGATGGCCCCAAGTGGCATTTTACAGCATCGTCCATCCTTCAGGCAAAACATTGTAGATGTTTGAAGACTGAAGTGAAAAATATGGGAAAAAATCCTAAAAGGCACAGAAAATTGAACATTATTCATACAAATAACCACTATAAACTTAAAATAAACTATATAATTATAATTTACTTTTTTACATCACAATTGTAGACATATAACGCATCTTGAGGCAATTGGGGCAACTACAGAAGAACCTTATCTGTTAATCATTAATAAAGGACAATCTGTACCTTATTTGTTGTTTGTTTTTGTGCACTTTATGTTCAACTTTATTATTGTGCCTGAAATGAACAAATTAAATAAAAAAAATTTTAATGAGGCATATCAGAGCATTTAGAGCTTACTGGCTCTTTTGCCTTTGTGGGCATGTCCTACCCTCTTTCCAGCCTTATGTAGCACCTCTGTGTAGAGCTGTTTCTCCACAGAGAGGAGGCACCCAGGCAATTCGTACTTAAGGCCAAAGAGTCTGTGTGCCACACTTTGTGGACTGAGATTGTTCTTGCCAATTTCAACCTGGACAATCCTGTTATATCATGTATGTAGTCTTAATTGAGATATATTTTGGCAAGCTGTAAAAGTATTTTCTTTTCCAAAAAAACAAAACACTCAAGTTGATTTATCAGATCTGCCTATTTCAAATATAAAACTGACTTTAAAAAAAAGAAAAACATAATTAAGTGTAGTAGTCTCTGGTGGGCAGTTACAGTTTATATTATCACATTTTTGTTAGACAAATAAAGGACACAAAAATATCTGTTTTAGCCCTTATGTCCTCCTCAAATTTGCACCGTTGCAACACCTTTGTAGACAAAAATTTACACTGACAATATCTGCCATAAAATCCTAAAACTAGTTTCCATCTAAACATGATATAACATGTTCTGACTAAGAGATTTATGAAACAAATTCAAACGTACAACTCTGCTATCACTTCCAACATAAATGAAGACAGAAAAATAAACAGCAGTGATGTTTGTAGGGTTACTGAAGTTGGGCTAGCTGGTATATAATAATGTGCTCCGTGATCGCTAGTGGCACAGCTATGTTAGCATAACATAAACACAGTGAAGCTGGGGCATGAACACTAACTTTTTTTGAATTATCTGACTGATTTGTTTTGCTTAATGCGCCTTATAATCTGGTGCCTTATGTATGAAAACAGACCTGTTCATCGGCAGCATGCTTAATAATCCGGTGCGCTTTATGGTCCTAAAATACGGTAAATAGGAGACACGAAACCAAAACTGCAAACTAGAAACAAGGAACTAAAACTAGAAAACAGGGAAATTGTTTAACTAGAACTAGACAAACCAGGAGGAAACTCACAGCTACAAGGAACACAGAGAACAACACAGCAACATGGGACAATGCAACAACGCGCAGAGGAAATAACAGAGTCTAAATACACAAATAATAACAAGGAAATGAGACACAGGAGGAAAACACAGCTGGGACAAATCTGACAAGGCTTGAGACAAGGAGGCAGCAAACTGGAAACACTGAACACAGGACTTGGAACTGTCAAAATAAAACAGGAAACAGACAGAGACTCAAGACATGCAAGATTAACAGTAACTGGGAGACATGAATAATCATGGAGACATAACTTAACATGTACGAGAGACATGGAAAAACAAGGAAACTGAACCATGAACAATACTAAATCACAAACTGAAGGAGGAGGAGACTGAAGAAGTTACTTGATTCAGTAAAAGATGTTACAATCCTTTTACCCCTTTTGTTTCATTTTCTACAATTTTAATTTTTATGAATTCACTCCAAAATTAGAAGTAATACTTACTTCTTTAATATTTAAGGAGCCTCACTTTTTCAACGGGATAGAAAAGGTTATAGAGAGATGAGACAAAAGAGACAAGATAGGAGAGAGGAGAGCCGGAAGGGGGGCGCCTGATCTGGTATCCCACACCTCCCCGCCGGATCGGGCTGTACGCTCTACCGCCCCACTGCCTCCCAAAAAAGGGAAAAAGAGCAGAGGAGAGAAGAATAAAATATTTTTTTATTCTTCCTCTGTTAGGTTTCACTACCATCAGGTTAACTGCACAGCCCCCAGGAGGCCCTGAGAGAGCTGTATCAATCAACCAGTAAATTTTCTAGTGTTAGATTTTCTACCCTTTTGACGCCCTCTACTGAGGCAGGCCCACCACGGGTCGATTAATCCTCGGCATGTGTCTCACGGTTAGCTGACTGTTATCTGAGAAAAAGTAAACTAACGTCAATACTATCAGTTGATATGTGATGAGCCTTTTACTGAAGATTTGAACTTCAGATCCATCAGAGACTCAAACCTGGACCTGAACCCAGCTGTGTGTCCTTGCAGAGTGATGGGTCAGAGGGAGTTGGTTCTTCTCCTGTAGAGAGGTAATGTGTGTGTAAATGTTGTTGTTACTCAGTGTTTGTGAATAAATCCTCCATCATGTTTGTTATTTAATTCTCTTATAGCCTGCCGTTGTGCCTGTCCTCTGATTCCAGTCTCTCTAAGTAGTTTTGCTGTTGTACTGGCAACAAAGCAACACCCTGGTTATTTATTTATTTATTCTTTCGTTAACAGTTTTAGACATATGATCTTGAGAACTAAAGGAAAATTAATATTCCCATTTAACTTCATGTGACTTCCTGCCTCTTTGCAGCTAAAACAAGCCACCCAAACACATAGGATATCAATGGAAAGCCCAGGATGACCTCAATTTCATACATCAGGACTTAGTAGGGTAGCTCAAATAATTTAAAAGGTATATGTCAAGAAAAAATGCCCATTACGGAGGGCATAAATGAATAGACTGGATTGTTGGGAGGATATTGGCATGTCTTTCCTGGAATCTACCTGCGCTGTACTCTCTGAGTGCCTGTGTTTCACTGCTTCTCATCTTTCAGTCTCTTTATTGTCTTCACTTGTTTATCCTCAGCTGTTATTATCCCAATCCCTTAATTTGATGGCTTTAAAAGTCCTTCAGTTTTCTGTAGACATTCTTCAATCTCGTTTTTCCCTTCTCCAGCTCTTGGGCTGCTGCAGTCAGTCAGCTCCTTTATTTTATCTCTATTTGGCAAATACATTAAAGAAAAGCACAAAGGCTCAGCCAAGTCTGGAGGTGACCCATCAAACACTCACCAGAAACACAGATCAGCTTAGACCATGACCTTTAATTTTGAAATTAACCTGCTCCATAGCAGTGTAACTTAAGCACATAACTAAAACTGAAAGCTCAGAGTTTCTTTTAAGTCACCTCAATGAGACAAAGTCCTGCTTTAAGTGCAGGTCTCTGCATGACTCCAATAACAGTTCTCTGTAAACATAAATACAGCTTTTCTCACACTTTGCTGCTCAGTTTTTAAGAACTGACAGATACATTTGTCATCTTGTATGTGCTCACAGTTTAACAGAAAAAAATTCAGTAACATGTAGAAAAATATCCCTTTGTTTTTACCACATTTTTAGTGTTTTGTTATTAGGTTCTTGATTGTTTGCTGTCTGACTCAAAAACAAATGAAAAAACAAAACAAACAAATAAAAAAAAGACTTACCACAGATAAAGACCTCATACTCCGACACAGTGATCCAAACTGTCATTGTCAAAGTGGAGTGACTTACTGGAGACGAGCAGGAACTGAGACAAGAATTAATGAGTCACTGAAAACCAGACAATCCAGTCTGATCAGCTTCTAGAATTCCTTGGTCTATTCATCAGGTAAAAACAGTGAGCACTATGAACACAGGGACATGTTCACTTGTGTAAATCACGTGTAAACTAAAGCACAAAATAGTTTCAGCAGTTTCTTATTACCTTCAACAATGAGCTCATGTTGTTGGTAGCATTTGCATTTCATTCTGTCTGTAAACACAACAGCTCTAAAGGTTTTGAATGTATTCTGATAAAAAATTTGTAGGGTGTAGAGCAGGATCATGTTATAACATTACTCTATTAACATTACATCTATTAAAGTCTGACTTACATCCACTGAGGTCTTCAAGGTCAACTTGTTGGTGGAAAATTGACAAAAAGCATTAAAACATAGAAACTATAATTCTTGAAAGTGTGCTGTATAATGTCAACATTTATAAAATATAAAGATGTAAAATATCATATCACATTAGACCTCTGACCTCTCCCTAAGTTCAACGGATCAAACTGAACATCAAAGTTATTATTTAAAACTATGTAATTGCTGGTACTGACAACTGACAGCATTAGAAATTGCACATTATCTATACAAATAATCACTATAAACAATTATAATTTTCACATCACAATTGTTGACATATAAAGTGTCTTGAGGCAATTGTCATTGTGATTTGGTGCCACTGAATTGAATTGAATATAAGTTGGATGTGTCTCTGACAATATATGTTCAAAAGAACAAAAAATAAAGAAATTACAAAAAAAATGTTTTGTTTTTCAGTGTGCAATTATCTCAAATTATCATGTTAACACACAGCAGTTGATCCATTTGGAAAAGTCAAAAAACTAAATTAAAAAAACATGACTGTGAGGGTCATGTTTTTTTACTTTTCCAGTGCTTTCAACACCATCAGGCCGACCCTCCTGGGTGATAAGTTAACAGCGATGCAGGTGGATGCTTCTCTGGTGTCCTGGATTGTGGATTACCTGACAGGAAGACCACAATATGTACGTCTTCCACATTGTTTGTCTGACAAGGTAATCAGCAGCATAGGGGCACCACAGGGGACTGTCCTCTCCCCCTTCCTCTTCACCCTCTACACCACAGACTTCAGCCACTGCACAGAGACCTGCCATCTTCAGAAGTTTTCTAATGACTCTGCGGTGGTTGGATGCATCAGCAGGGATGATGAGACAGAGTACCAGGCTGTGGTCCGACTCCTTTGTCACATGGTGTGAGCAGAATCATCTGCAGCTCAATGTGGCAAAGACTAAGGAATTGATAGTGGACTTCAGGGAGATGAGGAAACACTTGACCCCTGTTTCAATCCAGGGGGTCAGTGTTGACATTGTGGAGGACTATAAATACCTTGGAGTACACACTGACAATAAACTGGACTGGGCTACAAACACCACAGCACTTTACAGAAAGGGCCAGAGTCGTCTCTATTTTTCGAGGCGACTGAGGTCCTTCAACATCTGCCAGAAAATGCTCAGGATTTTCTATGAGCCTGTTGTGGCCAGTGCAATCCTCTATGCTGTTTCATGGTGGGGCAGGAGGTTGAGTGTTGCTGGTGCTAACAGACTCAATAAACTTATCCACAAGGCGAGTACTGTGGTTTTGGAGCTGGACTCCCTGAAGGTGGTGTAGGAGAGGCGGATGTTGTCCAAAATAAAGACAATGTTGGATAATTTCTCCCACCCACTCCATGACATGCTGGTTAGTCACAGGAGCACGTTCAGTGAGAGACTGAGATTACCAAAAAGCAGCACTGAACGACACAGGAAATCATTCCTGTCTGTGGCCATCTCCCTGTACAACTCCTCCATATAATAACTGTAAACACTGCAATAGCTACACCCTTTTTGCACATAGTCCTTCTTACTCTGTAATGTTGATGACAATTTCTAGATATTTATTTATAATCACACCTGTCAACCCCAAATATTTATTACTTGGTGCTTTGTATATTATATATATTGTGCTATTCCTCATATCTTAACATATTGTTTTGATAAGTAGTCTAGTTTGTTTTTGTTAATGTTACTGTACTGGAGCAACTGTATCCCTAGGGATTAATAAAGTATTCTGATTCTGATTTGGAAAGTTGATTAAATATATTATTAAAAAATCCCAAAACAAAACAAAAAACCAGGATGATGTTTCTTCTATAGAACATGCTCTTGCAGGAAGAGAGTGGCTTACAGGAATACTACATTATCTATATAATCCCTTTGTCACACCTTGTGAACTGAGATTGTTCTTATCATTTTTTTCAACCTGGAAAGTCCTGTTAAATTATGTGCATAGTGTTCATTTAGATATATTCTGGCAAGCTGTGAAATTATTTTTTTTTCCAAAAAGCAAAATACTGAAGTTTATATGTCAGATCTGCTTACAGGGATTTCAATTATAAAACTGACTTTTAAGCAAACAAAAAATAATTAATTGTAGTGGTCTCTGGTGGACAAACCTTGTAATCGAAACATAGTTAACATATGTTTTCTAATTTTAAATATTATGTTGTTATAGTTTTTATTACTCCCTTATTTTAGACAAATCAAAGGACACAAAAACATGTTTGTGTATATGTATATGTTTAGCCCTTATGCCCTTTCTCCGTTGCAATACCGTGTAGACAAAAATGTAAATGGGCAATATCTGCCATAAAATCCTTATACAGCAATATTATTTTCTGCTTTTTCCCCCCATAAATACCCAGCTTGAGCACTTTTCAAAAATGTTAGAACATGTTTATTGAAAGAAAATCCCAAAAAACTAATTTTCTAGATATTGCTGGTGATTAAAATTTTGGACATATCAAACATCAGCAACAAAACAGATTTCACGACATTATTATTATTATTATTTTGTAGCGCCAAATACTCCCTGTCGTCATCTTTGTGTGTATCTGTCTGTGTATGAGGATTTTATGGCAGATTTTGTGGTTGTTGAGTTTTGTACACAAAGGTGTTGAAAAGGTGCAAAATGCATCAACAGAATATGGATGACATTTAAGAGTAAAAAACACTAATTTCAAAAATCTGCCTTCTGTTGGGTCAGGCACGCCTGTAGCCAACTCCAAACTCCAGCCTCCCCTCACAGCTTTTATTCAGTGAACACAGTTACACAAACCCCTCATTGTAAAACCCATATGGTGTGTCCTAAAAACTAAGGCACATTGTGTGTACATGCACGTGCAAGCATGTGAGTGTATGTGTGTGTATGTGCGTATGTGTCTCTGCATACATGACTTCCTGCTACACAATATGTTTACAACCATTTAACAACACCCCTAGTCATAAAAGGGTCATCTCCCCTCAACCCTGTATATGGCTTAACCCTTTTAATGATCTACCATAAACAAGGTACAGATGAGCCCATGAAGGGCAAAATGTGAACATTTCTGACCAAATAAGTAAACCAAAATCTTTACATGGAATGTGCCTGCAGTTGAACACTATAGCTATAGCCTCCCCCACCATCCTAAATGCAGGGGAGGAGAATAAAAACAGAAGAATATCTTTAATCATGCACTTTAAACACGGTTCAAAATTTTAAGAACAACAATGACAACTTTTAACAAAATCACTCCACCTTCTCTAATGTCGCCTCAGCTGTTATCATTCTAATCCCTTTATCTGTTGCCTTTAAAAGTCCTTCAGTTTTTTGTAGACATTCCTCAAATTCTGTTTATCTCTTCTCCAGTTCTTGTGCCTTTGCTGTGTCTTGGCACAGAGTGTAAAAGCATGATGTGATGACAGACTCAATCTCTTTCTCCACATCATCCAACTGTAACTGTAGTTTGTCTCTTAAGTTCCCCAGGTGATTTCTGTGATCACTCTTAACTGTCACCTCATACCCTCACATTTTTAGGGTTTTGTTTCTTTATTTTTACCATCCTTCATTTCTGTTTGTGACATGAAAAATTCTGCTGGTTAAAAATATTCAGGCGGAAAAAAGTACATTTTACATAATCAAGTGTCCAATTTAGGGACATCAAAACATGGAAACAACATAGCTAATTAAAATTACTTAACATTAACAGCTTACCATGAGAAAGAATAAGAAAGAAGTAAGGTCATACCAGTTTTTCTTAGTTTTCTTTCCCAAACCTAAGCAAAACCCAAAAATCAACCAGAAACTCACAGGAAAGTTTTGCTTCCTCCTGGGACAATATTGTGTGGGAATGAGAACCTCAGGTACCGTAGCACCTTTTGTTCCTCCTTGAATTAAATCTCAATCACAGAAAATGTGGCGCTCCGAAATAAAACTTACACCATTAGTTCATCATTTTCACTGCTCCTCATCAGGCTGTGTGAAGCACAGCAAACAATTCAGTCAAGGCCTTGAGCAGCCATACACAGACATCACGCACAGACATTGTTTTCATAACCAGACAATTTTAGACCTTGTTCCTTAAATCTACATAAATGCCCTCTGGGTGACATAAAACGCATTGAACCAATAAGTAATCAATGGCTTGTAAAAAATTCTGTATTTAGATGTTTGTGTGCAGCATTTTGTGTATCAGCATAAGTATTTGTTAGCAAAGCATTCTTCATTGCATCAGCGTGTATGGCTACGTTCACACTGCAGGTCTTAATGCTCAATTCCGATTTTTTGATCAAATCCGATTTTTTTGTCTGCTTGTTCACACTACACATAAAATGCGACATCAAACGCTCTCCAGTGTGAACGCTCAAAGCGGCCCGCATGCGCAAAAGAAGATGTCACACACAACGCGCTCTGTTTAGACCCAGAGCAAACAATATTGTTTGACTGATTGCCCTTAATATAAAGACTTCGGACTTTATGTTTCCAGATTTTTGCTTTAAGTTATTTTGTTATTTACATAATAATGCAAATAACCTAATAATGATCCTTTTTGCTGTTTTAGAGGAGCGGTGCTTCAAAGGATAGTTGCAGATTTCTGTCAGAATCTGCAGAAAATACAGTAAAAATAAAATGTTCACATTTCTCCAACGTTGTCTTCCCAAAAGTTTCACCGGATGGTAGGAAATCGTTCGCGATGTCCTATCGGGCGCTTCTCCGGCGCTGATAATTGGCGTCTGTCTTGTGTCAGTGACGTAAAAGACGGATTTAATGCGACTTGACCGTTCAAACAGCAGTCGCTTTCTAAAACATCGGATACATATCGGATTCAGTACCACATACGAAAGTGACCCAGATCGGATTTGTGCCGTTCACACTGTCATACCAAGATCGGATATGGGTCGCATAGGGGCGAAAAAATCGGATTTGATGCGCTTTCGCCTGCAGTGTGAACGTAGCCTATGTGTGTGCATCATTCATTGCACAAGCGTGTGCATGTGTATTTGTGTGTGGATCACTTCTCAGTGAATCAGCATTTCGATTTGTGTGCGTGTCATTTCTCACTCAATCAACGAGTGCACATCTGTTCATTTGTGTATTTCTCTTCATTCTGAGTCAGTGTGCGTGTGTGTGTTCATCACTGTCCTGTTCTGGTGTTCTGGGTAAACCACAGCCTGAAGTGTGCCCTGGGGTCCTGCCCTCCTCCATTTCAGTCTGTTTGCGACCATTGCTGCTGCTGCTGCTGTTCAAAGTTCTGTCCATCCTGGTTCCAGCCCAAATTGGGGCAGTCCTTTCTCCAGTGTCCATGTTCACTGCAGGTGAAACCTGCATCTTCTTCTGTGTTTTGTCCTTTCTGAGGTACCTTTTGACCTCAGTTGCTCCTCCTGTCTCTGGCACGCCCTTTCTTCTGCTGCCCGATCATCTGTGTTGATCCATCACTGCCCTGCACAGTGTTAATGCAGAGTTATCAAGGTCAGCATTCTGTTGCTCGGCCTCACTTTTCATCCGGGCTTATTGGGCGTCTCGTCACAGCTCTGTCAGCTGAAGCTGTCTGGGAATTTTCCCCCGTGTAGTGAAACGGGCCTAAGGTTTAGCGCTCTCCGTCTCCGCTGCATGAGATCGCTGTCCTGCAGCACTGTTGACATTTTCAGGTTGTTGTTGTGGATCCAGCTGCTGCAGCATTTGGTCAGGGTCATGCCAAAGATGGTAGAGGGGAGAGCAGGAGTCCAGGTCAGCTTTGGCTTCCAGGGCCGGCAAAGCAGCCTGTAATTAAACATAAAGAGAAGAAAAAACAAAAAACAAAACAACAACAAACGAACAAGAAAATGATGTTGTGATGGCTGTGTTACAAAGAGAGGGGAGAAACACCGGGCCAGGCCCTGTGTCAGCCTTCTCTCCCCCTTTTGTCTTTTTTCACGATATAATCACTCATAGCAAACCAAGTTGACAGGACAACACAGGTACATGTTGAAATTCTGAAGATCATGTTTAAACTCACAAAGGAGAATTTTCCTTCCTTCAGTAATCACTTGTTTTGTTCAATCAGCAGAAAACATCTCACAATTTGACTCTTAACCACTGAATTTGTTGTTTCCTCACTGGTTGGTCATACCAGTCTCTTTATTTTTTTGAAGTTAAGTTGTTGTCCTGCAACCCAGAGAGTTTATTTGTTAGTAGCAGATTAACTTCACCATTTAACAACAGGTGTATGTCAAGTTTCCCTGTTTCAACCTTGCTGAAAAATCTTCACATGTTCATGAGTGTAAGCTGCTTTTCATTGCATGTGTGTGCATTTTTAGGTGGGTTAAAATTATGTGTGTTCAGTGGAGCTGCAGATCCAGCAAAGCTTCTCTCTGCCTTAGCTTTTTTTTGTTTTTGTTTTTGTTTTTCCAACAAGGCGTTTCCTTAAAAGGTGCCTTTCTATCACTTTTCTCTGCTTGTGTGTGTGTTTTTGTTTCACCTTTTGTTGTGATGCTCCGGACACTTCCCAACCTCCACAAGTCCGTTGGCCCCAATTTTATGTGTTAAAACTTCTCTTAATTTCTCCTCTAATTCTCTCCTCGCTGCTGTCTCTTTCACAGCTGCTGATTCTTGCTGGTTGTGGTTCCCATTACTATAATTTTGCTTCGGCCGCTGTGCTTGTGGTGGGCGGTTGGTCCAGGTCCGTAGCTTCCTGTATTAACACACTAAGAGATTTATTTAATATCATTTTCATCACTGTTAAATAGACAACCAGGCAACACGCCCACCTTTACAACGCAGACTGCACGCCAGTCTCACAACACATTCCTCTCTCTGCTTCTCAATAATTCTCCACTCTCGCTTTATTTCTCCTTCCTCTATGTCAGATTTAAAACCCAACATATTTCACACCACTACACACCTCTTACTGCTTTGGCTCCTTTTTTTTCTTTACACCACATAGTATTACACCCAATTATGCCCGTCTATCTCCATGTGGCTCCAAATTGCCTTCTTTATTCTCTTATTTAATTTTACACACTCGTCAGGGGGACAGGCAAAAAGCAATCATTTTCTACCACTGAAGCCAGTAATTCAACCTTTTTTACCTAATATAGAACTCAACCTTTGATTTCAAAATGTGTCTTGCTCTAGTTCAGAATAAATGTAAACCTGTGATTACATGGCAGTTTCAGTATTATTCTGTAGCTAATGCGGGAGTCCTCAGATCCCAAGTCGCAACCCCAGCTAACCAGACGCTGCTGGACCGGCCTGTGCATCCACAGACAGGGGGGTTGCCACACCATGAACAAAATTAATTTCCACAGGTCCACTAGGCATCAACCTTTGATCCTAAAATGTGTCTTTGCTCTAGTGTCCTCCAATTCACTCATTAACCGTCACTGTCACCATGTTCATGTTTCACACATTGAAACACACAGAGAGCGCATCTCACACGCAGAAACCTCTGAGCTCAACTTCTGAGCTCAAGTCATAGACAAAGTTAAATGTGGAAGGTAACGTGGGCTGCAACTAGACTGAACGTAGTATGTTATTAGTTTCTTGCTAGAGGCAGTTCCTATGTCACACTGGAATTCAGCCTCAACTTATGATGTTAGTATCTGGCGCCGAAAACCAGACACCCACAAATTTAATGTGAAAATACGTGTAACTCAGCGAATAGATTAATTTAGAATTTCCAATATGCATATTTATAATACAACAGGCTGTGCTTACCTTTTTAATCTGTTGGACCGGTCCTCTGTTCACCTCGCCTCACGATCTCACCACAGGCCAAATCGGCCTTCTGTAGCACGTCAAAGATCCGGGTCACGGCACCAAATTGTTAAAACCTCCCAATTCTTTCGATCTTTGGGCTGAAGGAAGGACAACACTCGGTGTATAAATGCTCAATCAACAATCTTTTATGCCATACAATTCAACACTTTATGAGCATAAACCATCCGGATGGGGAGACCTGCATGCAGAGGGTCACAGCAAATCTCAAACTGGTGGAGGGTTTCTCAAACTCTTACAGCCTCTAGTAGCCCCCACCTAGTTGTAAAAACCTAAACATTCACATTCTTTCTCTCTTACGGCGCCTAAGTTATGATCTTGGCTTCCTGTGCAGTACGTTCTGTTCTTTTCTAATCAGACAAATAAGGCCATGACTCTCTGAAAACAGTATTTCTTATATGTCAGCAGTATAATGCATAATAAAACAATATCATTCATTCACAATAAATCAGCAGTCTAATGTAATACAAATCAGTTTAATAACTGTAATAGTTATCACCTTCTTCTAATTCAGGAGAATAATGCAAACTAAAACTACATAATAATTTCACAATCTTTAATTAGGGGTATAACGTGGCATAAGATAATATAATAATCTTGCAGTGCTAAAGCATATAGTTAGGGCTGGACCAGGTGACCCTGAATCCTCCCTTAGTTATGCTGCAATAGGCGTAGGCTGCCGGGGATTCCTATGATGCATTGAGTTTTTCCTTTCCAGTTTTTCCCAAGAAAACAGTATGTGTTATTAGATTGAAAATTATATTATTGATAGTTTTCATATCATCGTTGAGTGTCCTATGTTTATACAGTGGGTAGAGGATAATGGGACCTTTAGGACTTAAACGCAATCGGAAACAGGAATGGTTACATGATTGCTTATCAGCTGTAGCTGCCATAGCAGCAGAAAAAGGCAAATTGTCTTTGAGGCAAAAAGTTACACTGACATACATGAAACCTGATAAATATGGCTTAATCATGGTCTCTGACTTTAGGGGACTGCGGGTAAAACCCTATGCAAAGAGCATGTGGCGTGATGAGGACGGGATGATGACATCACAAGTTATATGTGCTCCTGGGCACTGTGTAAATGTTTATAATGGTAAGGTAATTGTCACGGTCTGTGTGGCAGACCGTGTGGATGTGAGGAATAAGGACCCAAAATGCAGGACTTGATGCTGAAGGCAGTGGGTTTATTTACAGGGGTGAAAATCCAAACAACAATAAATCCCCCGTGCGATCCCGACTCCCGTTCCGTGTCTTCTCCCTTATCCCGTGCTCCGTGCTCTGTCTCCGTTCCCTGTGTACTGTCCGTGTGCCGCCTCCTGGATGCTGCAATGCCTCCTGGGGAAAACACGCATACAAAAGGTAGCCGTGAGTACAAAACCTAACAGCAGACCTGCACTAACCTTGCACATAAACTTAAGACTGACGGGAAGTCACTCAACGATCCAGCGTCGAGGAGCTCTCAGCCACACCATTTTGAAGCTCCTCTGACGAGGCTTGATCGGCGCCAGGTGTGTGTGGATTCCTGGGTGTGACCGGTCAGCTGGCAGGGCCACACCCACCAGGCCTAAAAGTGCCTGCCACGACCGCACCCTCACACACATGCATACACCCATAAACACCTGACAGTACACAAACACGGAACACAGGACAGCAGACACAACCATAATAACAATAACGACAATAACCATAATAATAATAATAATAATAATAATAATAACTACAGTAGTAGTCCACACTGCTCACGAACCCCGAATCCCTGGAGCTGGGTCCATGACAGTAATTACCATAGAGAGGGCATCTCTGTGGGTAATAGTGGTTGATAGGCAAAAGCGAGGAGTGACTCAACAGCCTAAAATCAACGACCCTAGAGTAAAAAAATTTTTATTAGTGGTTAAAATTCTCAGCCGTGTAACTGGGAAAACAGGATTGTATAGTTTGTCATAAACGCAAAATACCCAAACTATTGACAATCACATTTGAACGAGTGGAGAAGTGCTTAGTTTCCCCAGGAAGCCATTGTTTTGCTAACTGCATGTTGTTGGGCAACAATGACTCGGGGGTTGGGAAGTGCTTCTGCAAACCAGAAGGGCGCCCATTCGATCCCTGGGATCTCTGTCCTGGTTGTTGTGTCCTTCTGTCAGTCTGCCCCAGGGCAGCTGTGGCTACAACTGTAGCTTGCCTCCACCAGTGTGTGAATGTGAGAGTGAATGAATAATGGAATTGTAAAGTGCTTTGTGTGCCTTGAAAAGTGCTATATAAATACAATCCATTATTGTGGAAGGCCCATACACTGTCAATGTGAGTATCACAAAAACCAATGTGCCAGAGTTGTTAGTGGAGCAGGAGGACCGGGGCGGTGTGTATATATATTAGGACATAATAAATACTATGCCCAATGGTTACATGTTTATAATTTAACAAATGGACCTTATCCACTAGCAGATGTGTTTTGGATATGTGAAGAAGACAGACATATATCATTTACCTTACACATGGCTCACCACAATTTTACCACCACTTTCTAAACAGTTCTATTTACTCAGTTTTTGTCTTGACACGAAGTGTGAATGGGCATCGACAATATATTACAGTTTTTTCTGATGGCTTAGGCACATTTTTTTGTAACTATTGGCTATTTTTGCAAAAAAAAAAAAAAAAAAAAAAGCCATAAACAGCCATACATAGCTATAAACACACATATAAGAAAACCCTTCACCAAATCAGCTAAACATTGTAGTTTTCTTGAAAAGCTAATAACCCTTGCTTAACTCTCCACACCTTTGTAAAAATGGTATTTTCGTATCAAACAGTTAACACAAGCCATCACATTAATAAGCACACAAATCACCAACTACACACTGATGGTATGAATAAAAAACACATCTGGCTTTTGCTTTCTCTGTTCACAAGATAGGCCATGTCAGTTTGAGGTCATGCTTTTGTCATAGGTCTGTAAACATACAGGGATCCAAACTTCAAGTACTGGTGTTTATTCACACACATCAAGACAAACACAAGTGCTTATTTCCAAGTCAAAACAAAATAGTAATTTCACTGAGGAAAAAAAAATGAAATCAGTCTACATGTGTCGTTTTTCTTGATCTGGCCACAAAATTTCGTCTACATCACATGCAATGTCCTCTAGTCCAAGGCACCGGGGAAAATAGCTTCTGGAATTTTACATCTATGGTATTGTTGTGTTTCTCATTAGAATATGGTAGTGCTACAAATCTTAGTGCAAAGTGACTGTACTAACCAATTCTCATTTCGAAATGTCCTTATGATGCTTGCTACAGTGTAGCGGTTCGAGTTAGGCTGAACCCGTTGGCCAGCTTCCCTCAGGGTCACTCCATGGTTGATTACATGGTCCACTATTGTAGCTCTGATGTCATCAGCAGTTCTATTTCTTACTCTTCTTACCCCTCCTCGTCCTCCTCTTGCTCCTCCTTGTCCTTGTCGTGCTCTTCGTCCTACTTCTTCACCTCCATGTCCTCTTTCTTGACCTCCTCTACTTCTCACTCTTCCTGCTCCCTCCATTGTACTCCACATGGACAGCTTACCTGTATCTTATTTATAGTGCTTAGTCTGATTGCAAAGTGAACTAATGATATAAAAATTGATTATGGCTAGGGATGGGTATCGAAAACCGGTTCTTGTTGAGAACCGGTTCCCACTGTTTCAATTCCTTGGAATCGTTTGCCATTTTTGCAAACAATTCCCTTATCGATTCCAGTCGCCCCAAATGACGTCACCACGTTGCGGAGCGTCGGAGCGTACCTGGCAGGAAACACGGCGCCTAAGCGACTCAAACGCTTAAAAGTTTGTTTATACTTTACAAGAACGGATGACAACAGGGCAACTTGCAATACTTGCAAAGTAGATATTTCATTAAGGGAAGAAACACTACGAATATGCAAAAGCATTTGCTCACAAAACACGCGATGAACTTAAATGAATGTCTTTAATTCCGCTCCTGACTCGTGAATCTCAACCCAGCAGCAGCAGCGGTAACGCTTTCACGTCATCTCCTTGTTAATGCGGCAGGTAAATAATCAACTAACAGTGCATATTATGTTAGCGCGATCTGCTTTATTACAAAACCTGCCATTGTGCATTTAGGTGACCATGATGAGACAGACAGAGTCTGGCTGGCGCTCGCTGGCAGTTCTTGCTGCAGTCCACCTGTAGCGTCTCTTTTCAGGCCCGCATGTCACCGAGCAGTGACTAGTTTGTGGTCAAAACCTTGCAGCCATTTGCCACAGCAGATGGTAAGTGAATGTGTTTAATTGTAGGCAGGGACATTACTGGATATTCTTGTGTAATTGCTACAGAATAATTTATGTTTTACTTTGTTATTGCTACAGAAGAATATTTATTTTATTATTTTACGTTTACAATTTTCCCCGGGGACCCTGTGACACCCCATTGAAGAGCCGTAGGCTGTGGATCTCTTAAGATCTCACTGTTGGGTTTGTAAGGCCATGTTACTCCTAAATTTCTATCTTGTTGAAAGAGAAGATATAAAACAGTTTTAAGCTAATCGACCTTAGTGTTCTCCTTTTTAAAAACAAGAATCAATAAGAGAATAGATAAAGAATCGAATCGTTAAACAGAATCGAAAATGGAATCGGAATCGTTAAAATCTTATCAAAACCCATCCCTAATCATGGCTCAAGAGTTGGGAGTTCGCCTTGTAATCGGAAGGTTACTGGTTCGAGCCCCGGCTTGGACAGTCTCGGTCATTGTGTCCTTGGGCAAGACACTTCACCCGTTGCCTACTGGTGGTAGTCAGAGGGCCCGGTGGCTCCAGTGTCCGGCAGCCTCGCCTCTCTCAGTGCGCCCCAGGGTGGGTGTGGCTACAATGTAGCTTGCCATCACCAGTGTGTGAATGTGTGTGTGAATGGGTGGATGACTGAATGTGCTTTGGGGTCTTTAGGGACTAGTAAAGCGCTATACAAATACAGGCCATTTACCACTGTTACCAAACATGTGACATGTGACAGTGTGCCAGACAATGTGTACAGTTTTGCTAGGAGTGTGTTTATCATTTGGAAATTGAGTGTAAAGCAGTTAGTTGTGTTTACAGTGCTGCAAAAAGAGTGCTGTGCAGTGGATTGTAGCTACAGTTTTGCAAAGTGTGTGTTACAAAATGGCAAACTGAGTGCAAAGCAGTGTTTGTGCTTTTAGTTTTGCAAACTCAGTGAGTGGTTTTGCTATAAGTATTAATAGTTTTAGAAATTGTGCAACGAGAATCACAGTTAGGGTTTAAGCATTCAGAAAAAACTGTAAACAATTGTTGGTATTTTGAAGGGATGGTATAATACCACTTTCTTTCATGTCTGATACCGCTATCCTAAATTTTGATATCTTCCAATACCGATATGAATTTGATATTTTGTATCTGTATTTTCTAATCAATAAAACTGTTTTTTTTGTCTTGCTGCATTTTGTAAAAGTTCATACTCAAATTTAAAAAACTAAACAAAAAACACTAAAGCTACTCTATTATATATGTATGCAAAAAATACACTGCGCCCAAAATATTTTGCAATTCAGCAATACTGATCTTTTTATTTTAACTTTTAGCAGAACTTTAAAGTACTTTGAAGTATTTAAAGTAATAAAAGTAATAATAGAGTAATGTATATGATATATATGTAATATATAAAGTAATAATAAAAAGTAATTTAAAATGCAATTTTATGCAGATTTAAAAAACTAAAAAATAAGTATAAGTGCAATATCAGTACAAAGTAATGTTTCTATTAAACAACTTAAAAAAGCTGATTGTAGAATGGACCATTTTATACTCATAGCTGAACATAAATAGACATCCAGAGTGGAAAGCAGTGCAAATAAATGCAAACACGGCTTCATGACACTTATCTTTTATCAAGATGGATTTCAGTGTAAATCGTTTCTATCACATTTAACCTGAATTTTGTATAATTTCCATACAAAACTGTATTTTTCATAAATTTATTTTAGAACCACAAAACTGTTTAGCCGGCAACACTGCTTTTTGTAAACCCTGAGTCTATCCATCATATGGTCAGACTTAGAAATGATAACAGGTGGGAATGCTTTACAAACATTAAGAACTTACACACATGCTTTACTTGTCTGGGTTGGCCTGCTCGGAGATGAAATGCTGGTTTGGCAGCACAGAGTGAGACTCCAGTTGCTCCAAATGCTTTCAGTGTGAAGTAACTCTTTCATGTGACGGATACTGCTCATACTGCTGAGGTTACTACCTGGATTATGTCATGTCGTAAGTTTTGTGAGGTGCTTTTTACATACAAGGTCTTAAATAATCAGGCCCCATCTTATCTTAATGACCTTGTAGTACCATATCACCCTATTAGAGCACTTCTCTCTCGCTCTGCAGGCTTACTTGTTGTTCCTAGAGTATTTAAAAGTAGAATGGGAGGGAGGGCCTTCAGTTTTCAGGCCCCTCTTCTGTGGAACCAGCTTCCAGTTTGGATTCGGGAGATAGACACTATCTCTACTTTCAAGATTAGGCTTAAAACTTTACTTTTTGCTAAAGCATATAGTTAGGGCTGGACCAGGTGACCCTGAATCCTCCTTTAGTTATGCTGCAATAGACGTAGGCTGCCGGGGATTCCCATAATGCATTGAGTTTTTCCTTTCCAGTCACCTTTCTCACTCACTATGTGGACCTCTCTGCATCGAATCATATCTGTTATTAACCTCTGTCTCTCTTCCACAGCATGTCTTTATCCTGTTTTCCTTCTTTCACCCCAACCGGTCGCAGCAGATGGCCCCGCCCCTCCCTGAGCCTGGGTCTGCCGGAGGTTTCTTCCTGTTAAAAGGGAGTTTTTCCTTCCCACTGTCGCCAAAGTGCTTGCTCATAGGGGGTCATATGATTGTTGGGTTTTTCTCTGTACCTATGAAGCGCCTTGAGGCGACTTTTGTTGTGATTTGGCATTTGCCCGGTGGGCCGCTGGCGATTTTTTGTTTTTATGGGCCGATGGATTTTTTTAATTTTGTTTTAGGAAGGGTATATATAATGAAAGGTGTTGGATTGGCCAATTGGACATGATCGACTCTGGGCTGGACCAATTACAGCCGAGGAGGCCGGATGCACCCTCCCCCTTGTTTAGCAATCTTATAGACGAACTAAAGAAAATGGAGAACAAAAAAAGGAAAGGAGGTGTTTATGAAAATATCACTAAATCTGTCATTTATTAATTTTAATATTAATTAATGATCATGTCTCACCTCTAGTGTTCTTGGTCTTAATTTAAGGTTTTTGCTATCCGGTTGTTCAGTGATGACATGACGAATCCTACTTCCGGGCCTAAAGTAGTCTGCGTTTAATATGGCTTTTTTGTTGTTAACATGTTTAATGTTTTGTATTTTCTTCTATTTAATCTCAAAAAGCTCCTAAAACAGTCAGTGATCACTCTTGACTTCCCTCGGCTTTTGTTACTGCCAATCATTTATTTAAGCTCAGTTTTTAAAACCTTACGATGTAACTACAGCACAGCCCATGCAGCAGTATATGAATGACTAACCTCGTATTGTGGATGGATTATCTCACTTGTTCTCCTGGCTGAAGTTTAGTCCTTTTACAGCATCCTGCCATGCGATTACATTTGTTCCTGACCACCGAGAACACTCACGTTAACTTTTATCGAGTGGAAAAAAAAGTTAGCTTGTTTATGTTATGCTAACATAGCTGTGTCGCTAGCGGTCACGTAGCACATCATTATATACCAGCTAGCCAAACTTCAGTAACCCTACAAACGTCACTGCTGTTTAGTTTTCTGTCTTCATTTATGTTCGAAGTTATAGCAGAGCTGTACGTTTGAATTTTTTTCCAAAACCCCGCAGTCAGGACATGCTATATTGTATTTAGATAGAAGCTAGCGAGCTAACTTCCTGCTAACTTCTAACGCTGTTAAATGTCATAAATTCCATTTTCATGGATGCCTGGATGTTAAAATCAATTGTTACACCTGGTAGAGCAGAACACTGATCATTTTATTAAAGATGAAAGACTTTAGACAGTTTTTCAACTCTCAGTAATGCCACAGTGATCGTTTGATATATGGACCTGCAGCGGAGTTTAGGCCCAGACACGGCCAGTGACGTCAGACTGAACAACCGGATAGTGATTGACAGATCACGTGACTTTCGTGCATTGCATGCCGGGAACTCGAGGCAAAACAAGTACCGCATCAAATGCAAGCATTTGCAGCACCGCAAAACGTTCATTCTCCGGTTCCAATACTGAGTTTCTTGGTTTTTCTTTGCCGCACAAAAAGGAATGTACAAAACTAAGGAGAACAATGCCGGTCCATACAAAGACAGACTCAGTGACAAAAAGGCAAAGAAAAGATACGAGGAAAAAATCAAAGGAGTGAAAGGGTCAGACCCTTACGAGCACACAGAGTGGACAAAAGACGTTAGCGTGCTGCCCAACTTTCACCACGCTCAGATTTCCGTGGCTGTCATGCGACCGGCTATTGCAGTTAATAATACAACAGCTTCTTGCCATTTTTTGGGTTTCTTTTTATCGCTGTGTAACTGAGTTCAATTGAAAGCCTGCGTGCGCTAGTACCTCTTGCCACAAGTTCCCAGAATCCTTTGCGGTTTTACCCCTGAATGACGTCACATTTTCAATCTCTATCCTGGTGGGCCGGTCTCTAGTCAAAATGCCCGGGCCGATTTTTTGTCCCAGTCCAGCCCTGTTTGGCGCTATTTAAATAAAATTGAATTGAATTGAACTGGGCAGCACGGTGGCACGGTGGTTAGCACTGTTGCCACACAGCAAGAAGGTCCTGAGTTCAATTCCACCATCAGGCCGGGGTCTTTCTGTGTGGAGTTTGCATGTTCTCCCTGTGTTTGCGTGGGTTCCCTCCGGGTACTCCGGCTTCCTCCCACCGTCCAAAGACATACAGTTTGAGGGAATAGGTTAATTGGATAATCCAAATTGTCACTAGGTGTGAATGTGAGCGTGAATGGTCTGTCCCTGTGTGTTGGCCCTGCGAGAGTGTACCCCGCCTCTCACCCTATGACAGCTGGGATAGGCTCCAGCACCCCCCCGCGACCCTGGAAAGGATAAGCGGAAGCAAATGGATGGATGGATGAATTGAATTGCTTTTGGGATATTTAAAGGATTTTTTTATTTCTCCCTGATCTCCGACCCAGTAATTTAGGTCAGGATTGGACTGATATCGATGCTGTATGTTGGATCAGTCTATCTCTAGTGGATACCACCGTGGTCTTGCAGAGAGTCATACCCACGACTATTCCTTCTGTATGGAGGTCTCTGATGAATTATTAGTTGAAGGTGTGGGAAATGGGGACACCAGGAAGGCAAATCTTCAGAAAGGGGCAAATCATCACAAATCATTTGTGCAAGATGCCTCCAAATCTGTTGACAGTCACTGGGTGAGACAGTTTTTAATTATTGTGTTATTAATTTTATACTATTTTAAATAGGGATGCAACGATACCAATTTTTTCAAACCGATCCGATACCGATACTTGGATCTGAGTACTTGCCGATACCGAGTACAAAAACCGATACTTCTACCACACACAAGTTAAACTTAACCAGTAGTAAAGAAACGACCCCAGACAACTCTTTAACACAAACGAAACGTTTACTGAACGTAAGGGCAGAGACAAATACTGTACAACACATCCCTTTTTTATGATATTGATATTCCAATTCCTTAACCAAATGAAATACACTGTATAAATGAAATAATTCCCTTTCAAATTATATTAAACAACCCAACTTATGTTATCACCTTTTGGTAAGTGACTCACTAATATACACTCCAAAACACGTTATTTAACTCCACTAAACATACAATATTCACACATGGGCCCCCCACACACTCACATTCACTCTTGTTGCAGGCCTGTTTGCTGCTCACGCCGGACAATGGAGAAAAATCCTCTTCTCCCCAGTAAGAGCACAAAAGTCTGACTTACAGTTCCGTTGCTCGGTAGGTCGCCGTTCACCAGTCGCACACTAAATCCACTCCCTGCGGACCCGATGCTGTCTCTGCTACAGCGCGTTAGCCAGTCACTGTCCAGCTCTCCGACAGTCCTGCCTCCGTGGTGCAACCAAGCAGTCCGGGCTAGCCTTTAGCCTCGGCGGTCATGGCTGGAAACACAGACTTCCACGGTGGTGCGACCGTTGAAACAAAAAGTCACTTCACCCACACTCTGTTGCGAAGCTCTCACATGGTTAGCTTTCTAGTCACACACTCTTTTGTGCTAGTTAACCTCAGTAAAACTAGCCGAGTCTCTCACTTTGGTTCAGCTAACCTACGCATTTTTCCATGCCGTTATCTTCTGTGAACTGTGAACACCTTATGTGGCGTTCAAGTTCATGGGAATTATGAGTATCTACTCCCAAATTCCCATCCGGGCTACATTAGTATCGGTTCATGGTATCGGTTGACTTTTAGGAGTACGAGTACGCACACATTTTACAGTATCGGCCCCGATACCAGTATCGGGATCGGTGCATCCCTAATTTTAAATTGAGCTAAAAAAAGAGGGGCTCAAATGAGGAAGAAGAAAAGCAAACAGAATATTTAGGACTGTCAGGACCTTCAGTTTAAGCACTGTTGTCTTTGATTGTTATTTATGATGCTGAACACAAGGCCTAGAAGATGAAGTCATATCGAGTAATTTGTGATTTTCTGAAGGTATTTGAACACTGTTATGACCTACATGTTGAAAATATGTGCTTATACTCTAATGGTATTGTGATATATCTAGAAGCTGGTCCACTCCACTAAAATAAGTCAGATGCAGTGGTTGATGTGTTTTTCTTGTTTGTTTCAAGCTGTACTTGATATTTGATTTTCTTTTAGAAATATAAATATTCAGCTTTAGGCTTGATAATAAAGTGACTCGTCCTATGAGCTTCCCCATGGTGTGATCAAAAGCTAGAATGATGCTTTTTATTGAGACAGAGAGCAGGAGAGAGAGAGAGTGAGAGAGAGAGGGGCAGACTGAGGTTTAGAGGTCATTTTAACTGATAAATAACAGAAGTAGGGATTCAAAAACCAATTCATGAGTCAAATAATATTTTTATAACATCGTTATTCTGTCTTTATTTACTGATTCCTTTAACATTACTCCAAGATGTCACTAGGTGGCGCATGGCGCTAAGGAGAAATGGAAACCCCCTTAGATGCAAGTGCCTCAAACTGTAAACAAGCTCATGTTCTGTCCCTCTTTATTATAATATACTGGCAACATAACCCTCATGAAGGCACCATCCAGACCTCTGTGTTTCATATACAAGACCCTTTTTATCCCTCACAGAAATATCACTCTGGTATTAAAGAATTTTAATGGAAATGAAAGGCTCAGATCAACCATGTCAATCTGCATAAGTGTGTGTTGCTGTGTGGGAAAATGTTTGCACTGCTTCATGATGTACTTATACATGTATTGAAAGGTACTGCCAGTACTACGGAGGCATTCACTTGTAAATTCTTCTCTGCACACTTGCAGTGTAATATGTATAAGCAAAGATACTTTTAAGCACTTTCTGAGGTATGCATTGCTGCAACATATAGTTACATTTCCACTGCAGATTACGGCCAATTCAGTTCAGTGCTATAAATCAAATGTAAAAAAGTGAATGTGAAATAACTGCAAGTTGTGCTGAAGGCAGCACTTGTGTGACTTTCTGGTTATAAATGGAATTACTGAGGTTTAACCCATATAACAGCAGCTTTGGTTATTTGAAAACTATTTAGAGTTGTTTCAAGTCTGTTTTTGTATCTGATGCAAAACATCGCTGAGCTCAGTGTTTGTCTCTTTCTTTCTTTTTTCTTTTTCTTTCTTTCTTTTTTTTTTTTTTTTTTTTTTTTGCCTGTCCTGTTTGGTTTTTTAGCCATCAGACTTGATCTCTGAAAGCCAACAAATATACCCAAAGGATTTGCTTTGCCAAGTGGATCATCACAGCCTTGTCATTTTGGTCCATTTCATCAACCTTTGTTGTTATTTTTTATTTGATTTGATTTTCAGTTGTTACCGATGGAACAGACATGGCTGGGGAAAGGGAGAGAGAAAGATGAAGGAACAGAAAAACTGAGAGGAAGGGGGACAGTGAGAAAGGACACTTAAAAAGAAAAAAAAATCTCTTGGATCACCTGTTGAGGGAGAAAAAAAAAGAGAGAGAACAAAAAAAAGACAGCAACATAATAACAGTAAATAACAGTAAATACTAAATATTGAATGTTGTTGTGCAGCACGCAGGACGGACAGCGCACAATGTGCTTTGAGGCAGGAGCTAAGAAAGGTGTAGTTTTTATCTGTGTGCACACCTGTGTGGATCAGCACGCTTGTATTCAAAAGGTTCCTTCATGTAATGATCTGCATAGAGGGTGTGGGGAGCCATAGCCCCGTCCCCCAGGGCATGAAGCAGGCATGGAAGAGATCCAGGCTCCAGACATCCAGACGCCCCGGAGTGCGAGAGCCCAAGGAGGACCAACAAAGGGGCATCCTTGCCACCCTCCTGGGAAGAGCTGAGGAGAGCCCCAGATGAGGGGTCACTCAGCAGCCACGGAGCAGAAGCCAGAGGGGGCTGCAGTGATGTGCCCGCGGGCTCTGCCGGCAGCCAGCTGTGCCAGAGTGAACTGAGCCACAGGCCCAGAGGCTGGAGGGCTGAGGGTCCCCCTGGAAGAGGTCCGATTGAGCCACGGGTGGCAGGCTCTGCCATGCAGCCACCGGGAGTGAGCCGGTACATACCTCCCAGCCCTGGACACCAAGAAACACCAAAGCACTGACACCTGAGGGCATCAGCCACCGGCAGGAAGTATGGTGAGGGGAGATAGGCCTCCACACTTTTGAGTGCCTGAGATGTTCCCAGAAAGGTGGAGTCTCGGATCCTGCCTGACATATACAGGGAGTGCAGAATTATTAGGCAAGTTGTATTTTTGAGGAATAATTTTATTATTGAACAACATCCATGTTCTCAATGAACCCAAAAAACTCATTAATATCAAAGCTGAATGTTTTTGGAAGTAGTTTTCAGTTTGTTTTTAGTTTTAGCTATTTTAGGGGATATCTGTGTGTGCAGGTGACTATTACTGTGCATAATTATTAGGCAACTTAACAAAAAACAAATATATACCCATTTCAATTATTTATTTTTACCAGTGAAACCAATATAACATCTCCACATTCACAAATATACATTTCTGACATTCAAAAACAAATCAGCGACCAATATAGCCACCTTTCTTTGCAAGGACACTCAAAAGCCTGCCATCCATGATCCTGTCAGTGTTTTGATCTGTTCACCATCAACATTGCGTGCAGCAGCAACCACAGCCTCCCAGACACTGTTCAGAGAGGTGTACTGTTTTCCCTCCTTGTAAATCTCACATTTGATGATGGACCACAGGTTCTCAATGGGGTTCAGATCAGGTGAACAAGGAGGCCATGTCATTAGTTTTTCTTCTTTTATACCCTTTCTTGCCAGCCACACTGTGGAGTACTTGGACGCGTGTGATGGAGCATTGTCCTGCATGAAAATCATGTTTTTCTTGAAGGATGCAGACTTCTTCCTGTACCACTGCTTGAAGAAGGTGTCTTCCAGAAACTGGCAGTAGGACTGGGAGTTGAGCTTGACTCCATCCTCAACCCGAAAAGGCCCCACAAGCTCATCTTTGATGATACCAGCCCAAACCAGTACTCCACCTCCACCTTGCTGGCGTCTGAGTGGGACTGGAGCTCTCTGCCCTTTACCAATCCAGCCACGGGCCCATCCATCTGGCCCATCAAGACTCACTCTCATTTCATCAGTCCATAAAACCTTAGAAAAATCAGTCTTGAGATATTTCGTGGCCCAGTCTTGACGTTTCAGCTTGTGTGTCTTGTTCAGTGGTGGTCGTCTTTCAGCCTTTCTTACCTTGGCCATGTCTCTGAGTATTGCACACCTTGTGCTTTTGGGCACTCCAGTGATGTTGCAGCTCTGAAATATGGCCAAACTGGTGGCAAGTGGCATCTTGGCAGCTGCACGCTTGACTTTTCTCAGTTCATCGGCAGTTATTTTGCGCCTTGGTTTTTCCACATGCTTCTTGCGACCCTGTTGACTATTTTGAATGAAACGCTTGATTGTTCGATGATCACGCTTCAGAAGCTTTGCAATTTTAAGACTGCTGCATCCCTCTGCAAGATATCTCACTATTTTTGACTTTTCTGAGCCTGTCAAGTCCTTCTTTTGACCCATTTTGCCAAAGGAAAGGAAGTTGCCTAATAATTATGCACACCTGATATAGGGTGTTGATGTCATTAGACCACACCCCTTCTCATTACAGAGATGCACATCACCTAATATGCTTAATTGGTAGTAGGCTTTCGAGCCTATACAGCTTGGAGTAAGACAACATGCATGAAGAGGATGATGTGGACAAAATACTCATTTGCCTAATAATTCTGCACTCCCTGTATAACTTTTTCTACTCTATGGTTTTTGTCTGATTTTAGATCAATTGTGTCAATACAGTATGTCAACATGAAAACATAACTGTAAATTCAGACACGTGAGGTTGTGCTGAAAAGGATGATACCAAACAAGGCAAAGTAAATAGTCTTTAAAGGTGAAATGTGGAGGGAAAATCAAAAGTAGTTAAAAATGGCCAATTATACCCTGGACCCCAGAGGGTCAAACGTTTTTTTTTTTTTGTTTTGTTTTTTAAAGTAATGCAATAGTTACTTTTCAAGTAATTAATTACTTTTAGAATATTGTAACTCAGTTACTTTTTTGAAGAAGTAACTAGTAACTATAATTGAATTACTTTTTCAAAGTAACTTGCCCAACACTGCTGTTAAGACCTACATGTTGAAAATATGTGCTTATACTGTTATGTGTGAGTGATATATATTTAGAAGCTGGTCGACTGAAATAAGTCCTTTAAAAAAATATGTTTATTTGATGAAGTGGTTAATGTATTTTTCTTCTTTCTTTTTCAAGCTTATATACATGATAAAGCTAGAATGATGCTATTTATTGAGACAGAGAGCGGGAGAAAGAGAGAGAGAGGGGCAGACTGAGGTTTAGAGGTCATTTTAACTGATAAATAACAGAAGTAGGGATTCAAAATTCAATTCATGAGTCAAATAATATTTTTAATAATATCTTTATTCTGTCTTTATTTACTGATTCCTTTAACATTACTCCAAGATGTCACTAGGTGGCGCATGGCGCTAAGGAGAAATGGAAACCCCCTTAGATGCAAGTGCCTCAAACTGTAAACAAGCTCATGTTCTGTCCCTCTTTATTATAATATACTGGCAACATAACCCTCATGAAGGCACCATCCAGACCTCTGTGTTTCATATACAAGACCCTTTTTATCCCTCACAGAAATATCACTCTGGTAGTAAAGAATTTTAATGGAAATGAAAGGCTCAGATCAACCATGTCAATCTGCATAACTGTGTGTTGCTGTGTGGGAAAATGTCTGCACTGCTTCATGATGTACTTATAGATGTATTCAAAGATACTGCCAGTACTACGGAGGCATTGACTTGTAAATTCTTCTCTGCACACTTGCAGTGTAATATGTATAAGCAAAGATACTTTCTGAGGCATGCATTGCTGCAACATATAGTTACATTTCCACTGCAGATTATGACCAATTTAGTTCAGTGTTATGAATCCAGAGTAAAAAAGTGAATGTGAAATGACTACACGTTGTACTGAAGGCAGCACTAGTGTGACTAACTGGTTATAAATGCAATTACTGAGGTTTAACCCATATAACAGGAGCTCTGGTTGTTTGAAAACTATTCAGAGTTGTTTCAAGTCTGTTTTTGTGTCTGATGCAAAACATCGCTGAGCTCAGTGTTTGTCTCTGTGTCAGACTGTGAGAACACAGCTTTGTTGTTGACTCTGGTGTCCCACCAGTTTAATATCTGTACAAGTGCATGGTGCAAAATATTCATTTATTCAATGCTTTTGTATCAGTGAGGAATTTCAATGACTTAAAGCAACTTGAGCTTTTTTTAGTGCTACCATGGAAATTTAGTTATAAGATTACTGTGACTAAGCCATCACTGATATAATGTAAGCATGAAAAGGTGAATGTTAAATGGCTACAAATAGATTTGAAAGCATCAGTATGTGCTCTGCCTCACCTACCACAGCAACAGCTCCGCTTCTCTGAAAACTATTTTCACATAGTTGTTTCACAAAGGTCATACAGGAAGCATCTATTGGTTGGTCTGCGGCAAGATATCATGGAGGTCAGAGCTCTGTGCATCAGACTGTGTAAGTACTGTCTCATTAAAATTAAACCTTAGTTATAAGGAATGTAAGCTTTCAAGCAGAAACATGTAGTGACACCTTAGAAATGTAACAAGGAATAGCACTGTTAACTCTAAGAGTTGGCAAGTCTAAACATGTCTGATAATGTGGGTACATCTTATGGTAACTATTTTTGGTCTTTTTAGTGATGACTGTGCTGATTCTACTGTGTGCACATGCTCAGAAAGTTGTTTATCATTTTGTGATTGGAGGAAAAGATGGTTTATTTAAACACCAAAAAGAACATTTTGGTCAATCACCACCTTTACTGGGTTTGGTCACAAAAGCTGTAATGCACATTTTATTGGTTATCACATTTTTAATTTACAACTTAAATCCATGTCTTTGGACTGTGGGAGGAAGCCGTTGAGAACCAATGCATATAGAGGGAGAACATGCAAACTCAACAAAGAAAGACCCTGGCCTGGTGGAACTGAACTCATAACCTTCTTGCTCTGAGGCAACAGTGGTAATCGCCATGCCACCATGCTGCCACCTGCACTTAGTGGGGATAGGTTAATTAGAAACTCTAAATTGCCCATAGGTGTGAATGCAGGAGTGAATGTGAGTGCATATGGTTGTCTGTGTCTATGTGTTAGCCCTGTGACAGATTGGCAATCTGTCCAGGGTGTACCCCGCCTCTCGCCTTAAGACTGCTGGGATAGGTTCCAGCGCCCCTCGCATCCCTGAAAAATGATAGGTGGAAGTGAATGGATAGATGGATGGAACTTAAGTCCAGAACTTTGTTAATTCGGCAATAACATTTAATCTTTTTTTGTATTTTGTCATTTTTTTTCTCAGATGCAGTTTTTCTTCGTATTGTTCCAAACAAATCCCAGTTTTTTGAATATGAGTCAGTTAGTTTTTACTGTGAAGAGCATTCTCATGGAGATGTATTATATAAGGTGAAGGAGGAAGTAGAGCAACGCAACAAAACCAGTAAGAAAACAACGGTAATAACAACAGGATCAAAGTGGACCATTCATCCTCTTTATGCAAGTGACAGTGGAGAATACTGGTGTGGGACAGCAGGAGGGAAGAGAAGCAACAATATCAACCTCACTGTCACTGGTATGATTTAGTGAAGGCAGCAATATTTTGTCACAAACAAACACAAGTCCAACATTTTATAACTTCAAATCACTTGTCATTCAGCTGGTTTTGTGATCCTGGAGATTCCTGCTGTTCCTGTGATGGAGGGAGAAGCTGTGAGTCTGCGCTGCAGAAACAAGACGTCTTCATCCAATATTGCAGCTGATTTCTACAAAAATGGAGTTCACAACAGGAGCAACTCCTCAGGAAGCATGACCATCCACAGAGTTTTAAAGTCTGATGAAGGACTGTACAAGTGCAAAATCTCAGGAGGTGGAGAATCACCAGAGAGCTGGATGACTGTGTCTCTGCCATGTCTCACAGGTGAGAAACAGCAATGTTTCAAAATAATTATACATTTGTGTGATACAAATATTTGCAAAGCTGTTCAATATGTTTGTTTCTTTGTGGGGTTAATCATCAATTATTGAAGAAGGATCTTTGAACCTTTTAGAGGACTTTGGTACAAGAGATGTAACATTTTAAACATGCAAGTGCGAAATTATTATTAGTGAAATTTATACTTAATCTTTCTTCAAACTCACTAAATGTAAATTCAACAACTTATCTAGACAGTCACAACAAGAGGAGCCGCTGTGCCGCTACTACACCTTGGATCGTTGCCACTATTTTACTGAGCACTCTGATTGCAGTGGCGGGACTCTATCACTTCCACAAAGATTGGTACAGAGGTAAAAAAGGGGGAAAATATATATATGCTTTATTCTTCAGTTGCTAATGTTTCTTAAGTTTCTTTAACTACTCTGTTCATCTGTTTTGATTGTTGGTTATTGCAGTTATTTTTCCTTTTTTTTACTGCAGCTTTGGTCTATTGGTCAACAATGGCATATGGTTCAGGCTCAACAGAAGATCAAACAGGACAGAACACAAACAGTAAGAATGCCTTTAATGTTAGGATGCACTAGCAAGCCTCCCTTTATTAGAATCAAATAAAGAACTTTTAGAGTTACGTTAGATAAGTTTCTCATAAGAAATCTTTTATTTTATTTTATTTTATTTTTACCTTATTTAAGAATAACTCTGTAATCTGGTGTGATACTTTCCTATTATTCATGACGAGTGGCAGACATGGGTTGTAATTACTGATGTTGCTGTGGTTATCTCCTCCCTCACTCCCACTGTTTGTCTCCATCAGATGAAGTTGAATTGTATCCTAATCCAGTTTATGATTCTTTGGGCCAGGGTGACACTCAACCTCTGGGTAAGAATCATTGTGATATTATAGTGTAATTCTGCACATAATATTTAGTTAAATCTGGTCTACCCTCTAGAATTTTCCGTAACCCCACAGCTGTGTCATCAGTACCACTCATCTTTCATCTCTTCATTATCTTCATAGCTGCCCTCATTTCCTCCTTACTAATGCTCTGCACTTCCTGATTCACTAAGTTTCCTCGATCTGCCCTCCCCGCTCTCTTATTTGCTGATCCCTTCCTTTGTATGCTCGCCTACACTTATTCATTCTGCCATCAAGTCTAATCACCTTCTTTGGTCTGTCGACCAAACACCTTGGCATTTTACCTAACAGAAGATGTTTCAGCACAGCCATTTTGATTGTTTCACAAAACCATTCTTCTGCCTAATACTGCAAAGAAATGAGCTGCTAGCATAGTATCACATTGTTGCCAAAATATACTATACTATGACTAATTGGTTTTGCTACGTAGGCATTGTTACATGTCTTCCCTCTGTTGATTACCCCGTTATATATATTTCAGTGCAACATTATAGCGCTAAAATCACAAACTGTTATTTTGTATTCCTTTAATAATTATTTTGATATTAAATTGTTCTCCCTGTTTATTGCACCTATTATCACAATTTAAACAATGTTATTCCTGAGATGTGATGAAAAGTGTTGTAAATAAGTGTTTTAATTAGATACAATTTTGTTAACCAACATATTCAATTTCATCTCTCTTCAAACAGAAACAGTGAAAACCACTGTTGCATACATGGCTTCACCAGGTATCTACCAAGCTGTGGCAGAGGATCCTTGCTATTCTACAATACCATAGGTAAGACTGAGAACAATGATGCCTTATGCTCCGCATTCACCTAATACGTGATGAATGGTTGAGACTAATGAATTACTGATGAATCACTGGTTGCAACACCATTTTTTGTGATACCTGGCAATGAGTCTTTGACTTCAAAATGGTTTTGCAACTCTTTCCAGATGACTTTGTTTCTCCATGCTTTAGTTTCTTTTCAATCGTGGCATGATCATGTTGGTCTTTAACCTGCTTCTCTGGTCCTTTTTAAGTGATTTTTTGATTCAGTAAGAGTGGCAATATTCATGTCTGGGTATGACTAATGAACCTGAAGTCACTGTTCCAAAAAATAACATTTAATAACAAACTTGTTTTACAATAGATATCAATGTTTCTTGGCATTAGTTAGTACATGAGTCTTTTGTAACATAACTTTATCATAGACACTAAAAATTCAAATATAAAACAAACAAAATGTTAAATTTATTTCATCCACTCATTCTTTTTTGCTCCTTGATTTCAGTGTTGCTGTTGGGTTGGAGCCGATCCTAGGAAAGGTATACCTTGGACAGGTCGCCAGTCTATCATGGGTCTGTAGCATGTCCTCAACTTGTGGAGGCATCATGGGATATTTGTGAACATACCCATGTAAACCACTGATCTCCGCCAACTCTGCCTTGAACAACACCCCAGGCTAAACCAGGACCAGGGTTTTGATAAATTGGATAAGTCCACCACAGCCCACTGTGTATGCCCTTGGCACCTTACCAGATTGCTGTATTTCCCTCCTGGACTGAGATCATCCTCATCAGTGGAGGTGGGCAGCTTCCTGCAAGTTGGAAGGACCACCCTTAGCCACTAAGGAGTAAAAGCAGATGAAAAAGGGCTGATTCATAAACATTTGGTGACCAGAAGGTTGGTGGTTCAATCCGTGGTGGCTCCAGTCTGCATGCCAAAGATCCTTGGGCAAGATATTAACACCAAGTTGCTCTCTGATGCATCCATCAGGGTGTGAATGCTAAAAAAGCACTTAAGCATAGAAAAAAGTGCTTTTATTACTGGATGAATAACACATGTTGTATAAAGTGCTTTGAGTACTCTGGGAGAGTAGACTCAGAATCAGTTCATAGACAGAACATGCAGACCCCGTATAAAAAGCCATCAGCTGGCCCAAGAAATCATAATTACACTATGAAAATGAAATATAAAATTTGTAAACTGTAATCACTCCCAACCTTTTGTAAGATAAATCTCACTTTAAATTATCAATCATAACTTGAAATTAAAAGTTGCTGTTTATCAACTGATGCCATACGGTTTTTATGGTTTTTTATACTGTTCAGATTTTTTTCTGTACTTTGTCTTAAACTTTACAGAGAGAGCAAGAGAGACAGATACATGAAAGAAAAGCTTTGAAAAACATGCTCAGGTATGAGTGAGACTGAAAACATGGAAGTAACTCAGAATTATCCGGTTTTGTTTATCCTCTATTATTTGTCAGTTAAAAACAATTGTTGATCACCTCCAAAAGTTGATTCTGTTCATCTGGACATAGCGTTTTGTGGGAGAAACGTTTCGTCACTCATCCAAGTGACTTCTTCATTGTTGATCACGTTAGATAATAGCTAAATCATCTGCAGGTCATTTTTTCTAGGTTTCTTTCTTAGTTACAAATGAGGCCCGGAAAAACAAAGGGAAATAGTCATGTTTCAAACTTATGTTACTATGGTCAAACCATAAACATGATTGTGGATAAAATAATTAATTGATTTGATGATATATTTCAGAAAATTGCTTTAATATCAAATTTAATATAATCATTCCTTTACTTGTTCAACACAGGTGGATGTGTTATTCATGGACATGTAGCACTTTATAGTGAAGGGGTATTTTATTGTGCATTAAATAGAAAAAAGTCTGCTGTACCAAAATTAATAAGTCAGCAGCAGGATAGTCCTGCATCATAAAACATATTTAAACAGATGACAGTGGAGAGTACTGAGACTGAAAGAGGAAAGAGAAGCAACATTATCAACATCTCTGCCATCTCTTTTCTGCAACACCTTTGCAGAAAATTTTATGATTAAGCCTAATAAAAGTTAATATAAATTAAATATCAAATCCACACGTGGTGTACTGATCTACTGATGTTCAAAAATGAGAATCAGAATTTGGCAAGGAAAATAATTTAAGTGACATTGCTCACTGACAATATGGGCAGATACAGCATTAAAGTAGAGTCAATGAATCTTAACTATATATATTCAGTACCTGTAAGTATTTGAGCTAAAGTGTAGAAAAGGGCTTAGATTTATTTATTTCATCCAAAAAATCATACATTTTTAGCTTAGTTCAAAAAATGAATCCAACAAATCCACCCACTGAAATTGTGACTTAGTCATAACAAACATCATCACTGATGTAACTGTAGTTACCTGTCTCTGTAGCTTTCCAATATAAGAAGAATGTGAACTGTCCTCTAGATTCATAGCCATGCGTGACACTCAACTGTGATTAATAATGACATTTATGTTAAGCAACATTAGAAACTTTGCCAAGTACTTTTGCAACAAAGGTGAGTGTTTTATTAAGCAAAAATGTGGCATCCAACTGATTTAATCCGCCTGTTGTCACAGAAGAACCAGGAACCATTGCAGAGATCCTCTCAGCGGTTCCCTACCAGCCCATAGTAGAAAATCATTAATTGACTCACAACAGATGCTCTGAAAACTAATGTTTAACATCAAGAGCATGTTGGTGTGCGATATGCTGAAAAGCAAATCGTTTAGTTTCTTTTTGTTCTGCACTTCCTTTATGCCTTACAGTGAGCAGCGGTTTATCTAGCTTGTACTTGAACAAGCTGTACAGTGCATTTTCAGATCAGGTTTGGTGTGCATGTCTATAAATTGATATAGCTTGTGTGCATTCATTTAGCTACAGATGCAAGCCAGACCCATGTGGTTCTTAGTATATATGAAGTTTGAATACTAACAAAAGAACATGTTTGTTATTTAGATGTTGAACTTAACTGTGTTTGTGTTTTTACAAGTGTATGAATGCTGTTACAAGAAAAGAGCTGCACTGGCTTTCAAAGACACTCACGGTGGTTAACTCCTAATCTTAAAGTGTTTTGAAACTGTTTTTTTCAGAAACAGACACACTAAACTTGTGGTTAGCTGTCAAATATACCTGTGAAGCACGATTCTGTACATGTCTGTACCTGAAATATGGTTGATTGAAAAGGTGGTGTCTTGTTTAATGCTACAGCCACGTCTACTCAATAAAAGCCAAAGACCTTCTATATTTTTTGGTCAGACTGTGTGAAAACAGATGACAGGAGCTAAGTGGGTGTTAGTGATGCTATGATAATGAAGGCAAGTGAGGTGGTGCACAAATAGTTTTTATTTCTTGTGAAGAATATCAAATCTGATTTTTAACTTTTTAACCCAGATGCCATCCAGAAACTCAACCTGATCAGGAGATACTCCCTGATCTAAATTCTATTCTAGGCCTAAAGCTAACAAAAAAGGAGAACTGCAATGTGTATGGACCAGCTTCTGTATGACTCTCTCCCACTGCACTTTCATTCATAAATGATCAAAAGTAGAAATGTCAAGTATTAATCCCTGACAACTATTGCTTTTGATATAGTAAACATTTATACAACATAAAGCTTTTTTAGTTACATGTATATGGTATATTCTGCAAACTCTGGCTGAGTACACACAGACCTCCGCAATGCTAAAGCTTTTTTTCTTTAGATGGTTTGGTGATGACGGGTTATCTGGTAAAGATCACAGATCAGTAGTTGAGAAAAAACCTTTGCTCTGCTCCCATCTAATGGCTATTGTTGGTATTGCTATGCAAGGTGACCAGAAAAATAAAAAATGGCACAGTATCTACAGACTTACTAAATCTGGATAAAAAACTATGAAACCGTGAGTGTGACATTTTCATTTTCCAGTTTAAACTGTCCTCTAGGAGTAAAGATAAGCCTTGAGGTATCATTGAAAGGAAAAAAAAAAAACTATGTGCACTGTCCCCTTTTCAGATTTGGTAACAGGGCAGAGGTCATATCATACTGAATGCTCTGTGAGTTTTTAATATATACTTACATGACTAATGCATGATACTCATTTTACTAATGCATGAAAACACTATTTAAACTACAAGTCAAAAAAATTGGATACACTTTCTCATTTAATGTTTTTTCTTTATTTTTAATACTTTCAACATTGTAGATACAAAATAAAGACAACAAATATATTAAACTAAATATATGGAATTATGTAGCAAAGACAAAAATATACATAATCCTAACTATGTCTTATAATATAGATTCCTCAAAGTAGTCACTGTTTGTTGACTGCACTGCAAACCTTTGGCCTTCTCTCACTGAGCTTCATAACGTAGTCAACTGAAATACTTCACTTCACAGGTGTGCTGTGTCAAGGGTCATCTGTGGAATTTCTTGCTTTCTTAATGGGGTTGGGACCATAAGTTGTGTTGTGCAGAACTCATGTTTGGTACACAGCTGACAGCCCTATTTCACAGCAGGTAGAATTCATATTATGGTAAGAACCAATCAGCTAAGTAAAGAGAAATGACAGTCTGCCATTACTTTAAGAAATGAAGGTCAGTCAGTGTGGAAAATTGCTAAAACTTCAAATGTCACAGACATTAATACTCAAATGAATGCAATTAAGGGAAGTTTGGATTAGTATCTTGTCAGAATATTTGGCATGCAGACTGGAACAGCGAGGGATCTCACTAACCCGCCAATTAGTAGATAACCTGCTCTATCTCCTGAGCTACAGCCACCAGTTATGATACTCCTTAATCTGCTCTAAAGAGCGTCTGAGTTTCAGGGTCACTTTATTCTGAACGTGAAAGTGATTGAGAACTGATTCACATGTATTGAGGCTGTTGCATTGTTGCAAACAATAAAACAGTGGATGATGAATCCATCCAAGTAATGAGAATCCAAATGTCAGCTGATAATTGTCCAGTTACATATTGTCAAATAGTATATTAAGTACAATTTATTCAAGTATTTAAGAAAACTTCCTTTTTCATGTGCAGAAAGTCTGCTAAAGCTACACTTTACTTTAAAATTTAAATGTTCCTTTTAGGATGTGTTTGACCATCCTGAGCTGGCTGCAGTCCCTTGGCTGTTTTTTGTTTTAGGACCATTTTCAAATGCCTGTTAATAGACTCTGTGGTGTGTTTGTGGACACACATGTGACCTGTGACTTTATGTTTGTATGTATTTAAAACAAATATTTTGTCAGAGTTTATTATATATTATACTGTATAGTTAGATTTTTATTGGCAAACAATATCACCCACATGTAGTATTTGTCCAAATATATTTAACTTGCAATATGTATTTAAGAAAATCTGCAATGCTGGTTGATGGAGTGTTGATTCAAAGGTGCTCAGTTTTAAACTCTTGTAATTGTTAATGTTTAAGAGAAACTACCTTTGAACACTTTCTGTCACTGAATCTTGCTGTAAATGCTGCTATTATATATTAGAGCGATTTTTTAAATAATTTGTAACTTTGTAATATACAATATTATTTAAATTAGTTCAGTCTGTTACTGTTCTTGTTGCATTGGAACAGCCACATAATTTCCTTGGGGATTAATAATGTATTCTGATGCTGATCATTTCCTGTTAAATGGTCCAGTCATATTCACAAGCTGAGACAGCACGTGTGTATATTAACATTATGCCATTTAATGCTGTAATAATGTTGCCATAAATAATTCTGCTAAATATCTGTGTTTTAAAGTTTTTGCAGGTAACAAGACCAGGCTGCTGCCTGCTTTTGCACCTCTGTTTTCTCATCACACTGAAGTCACATGTTCTAACTTGCCTACAAACTGTCACGCAAAACTCAGCTTGCTTTATCCTTCGGGTTAAACTGCGTTTGTTCACTGGGAACTGCATGCAGACAGGAACTTAAGGCCAGAACATGTTGTGCCATTACAAACTGACTTTTGGCAAACACAATGTGCTGCCCGGCATTTACAAAAAGAGCATGCAGTGACAAGATTGAGCATTACATGTGGGAACTATTGCATATGTACCCGTGAGAGTTCCTTTCTCCAGGCTCAAAATGCAGGAATGAGAGTGATTAAACCTGTTATATATATATTTTTTAGGTACATTTCTTATGGAGCTGCTAACTTGTCTCTCTTGGATCTGTCAGTACTCAGCTCTTATCAAATTTTAGACAGTCCTTGCCAAAGTTGGTTAAATTGTCTTAAAATGTTTCTCCCAAAAAAGCTATGTCCAGATGAACAGAATTAACCTTAGGGGACTCAAATTTTATTACTCTGGAGAAAATGTTTGCAGCGACTCGAGAGCCATTGAAGCCCTTAGCTTTGCTGTTTATTCATCCCTTGACTTATAAACCCCAGCCAGGATTAGGGCCCAAATAGCCATCTAAATCCATGCAGACTGGTTCTATTCAACTCCTTCCAATCATCCATCTTCCTCTGACAGTTTGTTAGATATCACAAGTTTTCCTGTCTGTATCTGGAAGTCCCACATGATCTTACCTCATTCAAAACCAGCCTAGGGGACGTGTCCCATTTTGACCTCAGGTCTACCAGGCCATACTCAGCACAGATGCTCCTATATACTTTTCTGGATACTCAGTTATGGCCTTCCATGTATGCCCTGCCTGCTAGCATCTTGCACCCTGCTGTTATGTGCTGGAATCACATGTTAGATTGTGGCAATCATTTGACCCCATGGATCTTGTTTGACTCATCCTGGATAGTGGTTCTGACACTCACTAGTCCAGGGGTCTGCAACCTTTAAGACCCAAAGAGCCATTTGGACCCAGTTTCCACGCAAAAGGAAACACTAGGAGCCGCAAATACTTTTTGACGTCTAAAATAAAGATAACACTGTATATATTGTTTTTTACTTTAATCCTTTGTGTGAACAACTAAGGTGTGTTGCTTATGAAATCCATGAAGTGCTACAGAGAAAATTACATTTTATTTATGTAATTAACACATTTTGAACTCTTAAAGAAATATAACAAAAGCAAAGACACCCAGCTGAACTAAAATGATCCATGTAGATAACACAAACTCTTGTGAGCCGCCACCCTTCTATCTCCTTTGGGCTGTTGGAGCCTTGGCCTGGCTTTTAAAAAGTAATTGAAAAAAAAAAAAAAACACTATGCTGCTGAAAAAATGAAAATAGATATTTGCAAAATTCTGCCTAAATATGTATTTTACCTGGTTAATGTGTGTGGCGGGGCGTGGTTTGCAGCGCCGCTTCAGGGTAGGAGGACGCACCTGAGCGACACCCGCAATTACACCTCGCCACCTTAACATCTGTGCTATCTATGCTGTTGTGTTGTTGGTGGTGTATGTCGGGCTGTGAGCTGGAAAGTTACAGCTGGCTGTACGCGTACAGCAACCATGTGTGAAAAGTGCTCAATAAAGAGATGCTGAAAAGCGTGTTCATGCAAACAGCGTCGAGTCTTCCGTGATATGTTTACAATGAGACTTCTGGTCCTGAACCTCGGCGCACAGCGTCTGCAAATCGGGGCTTTCATCTTTACGCAGGACTGTAAGCTGTCATCTGTGAGGCGTGAGCGGTGTTTGTTTTTAACATAGTTCACGGTGGAGAACAGCTGCTGACATAACTGCCGACATGGACTAGTAAAGCGCCATACAAATACAGGCCATTTACCATTTACCATAATGTGGATCCGAGGATCCATAATTGGCCTACTTGGGTTGAAAGTCTCGATAAATGCACGGCGTTTTGGCGGGTATAACGGCTTCCACGAGTGTGACGCTTATTTTGAGGATGAAAAAATAATAGAATACAATTTTATTTTTATATTTCAATATCACAATAATCTTCCAATTTAGAACTACAAGTTAAAAAAGAACTAAACACAAATAAAATACACTTCAGCTAAATACTTCTAATTTATTTTCCCAAACCACGCCGAGCCGCAAATTAAGGACTAAAGAGCCGCATGCGGCTCCGGAGCCGCAGTTGCCGACCCCTGCACTAGTCCTTGGCGTTTTCCCCTCTGTTTAGCATGCAGCCCCAGGTTGCTGAACTTGGGGTGAAGCCCTCCAGGCATGGTAATGAGAGAGACACAATGTCAGCACAAACGGCCATCTAACGGAAAAACAACTTTAACTTGTTTGTGCACTCTTACTCAGGGGCGGATCTAGAAGGGTGGCATGGCGTGGCAACTGCCACCCTAAAATGATCCCTTGCCACCCCAAGTGCCACCCCAGTTTTGCATATGACAGTGTTGTTTATTAAAATAAGATAGCATTAACAGTTTGAGCGTAGTTACAGTCAACAGTGAATATAAATGCTAAAAGTGAATATATTGCATAGTGTTCCCCCCCTCCACCATTAACAAATGGTTCAGCCCACAGCAGGACCGGCTTTTTTCTTGTTTTCAGTAGCCAAGCGATGCTTATGATTGTGCCAGAGCACATTTTGAACAACACCATGGGAATTTCGGATTTTACACATTTGGTTGGATGTTACACTCTGGAAATGGAAGGAAGGTGAGTGTTATTAACCCTGTGGGGTCCACAGACACGCTGCACCTCCAAATCACATGACTGTTTTAAGCTGACATAGCAACAAGCTGCAGCCACGCTGAGTCTCTATTTCAGCCCATATTGAAAGTTCAGAGTTAAAAGTTTTTAAATTTTAATTACAGGCCAGTAAATCCAGAGTTATGATAATATATATAAGCCACGCTTTTTACTAAATACTGTCACCACGTTTTTGTGTGTGTGGGTTTTAAGCGTTTTCTAAGGACAGCGCGAAAACGGTAAAGAAAGAAAAAAAAAAAGCCACCACTTTCCACCACCATGCCACCATGTAGACCAATTAAAAAAAAAAAAAAGTCAACACGTGCGATTTGGTTGTTTAGGAAGAGGGGAGAGTTTTGGGAGTGACGGTAATGGCAGCGAGACAGAGCCAGCGAGTGAGAAAGAGAGAGAGTTTTTAGATGTGGGAGATTTGTGACGTTTAGTGTGGAGTGTATACTTAGCAAGGGCGTCGATTTGGCATGGACGGAGGGGACATGTCCCCACCAATAATTTGCTCGCTTCTTGTAAAAAAAAAAACCCCAAAAAACCGATAGAAAGAAAAAAAAGATCTGTCAGCGTCTCAGTCACCCAGCGGTGCAGAAAGAGTTAAATTACTTCTCTACTGGAGTCCGACCTCATGTGACAAATATGGCCAATGTGATTGGCTGAGCCTTTCAGGGAGCTCTGTTTAGTTTCAGCAGCGGCAAACTTGCGCTGCTAGGAGGACAGTAGCAAAGAGGAAGAACGTGCATATAAGAAAGTATTTTTCAAAGAAACCTGTAAGTCACTTAAAGCCAAGCTCACTCATAAAATGTGTCCATCATAATAACGTTACAGGCTATGCTAGGCTTTGGCCCACATCAGTCTAAAATTGTATGTAACCGTGAATAACGTGTTTTGGAAACTAACTGCACAACATGCAGCTCTATTAGTTATCTCAGTCTCAGAGTAGCATTTCTAACTTTGATTGAAACTGTCAGAGAAAACGGCAGCCTCGAGCAAGCCAGGATATTAGTTTACAGAGGCTGTTAAAATTATACGTCTAATGTTAAAATGTTGGTGACACAATAATTTCATCCTAGTGGCACTGACGTATTCATAGGGTTAATTTTTGAGACAAAATATCATGAGGTAGTCATGATTTTGCAAATATTCCACCTTGTAGTGCAGTTTGCACTACAATTGTTAGGCTGCTGATGTAAATTGATTGATTAGTGTAGATTTGACAAAGAATCTGAATTGACATGTCTCACTTTTTATATGGCACGAATCAATGTGTTATTTTATCAAGAGGCATATGTCCTAGTGCAGTCAGAGGGGAAAAGCCAGGGCCAAAGGTGAGGCACATCAAGCACAGAATAATAATTTTGTGGTCATCTTAGATGAGTTTTATCAACAAAAACCACCAGTTCATTTAGTGTTCCCTTGGTGCTAATGTATAAGAGAAGTTGGTGTACTATAACTGAAGTAATCGTGTTAAGATAAGATAAGATTACCTTTCGTTTTGTCACAGCAGAAAGTGGACAGTGCAAAGTTATATAGCAAAAATTAGAATACAATAAGAATAATATACTGTACACAACTGTACAGAATAGAATAAAATAGTAGAATAAAATATGCATTAGGATAAAAATATAATACAAATGTTATATACAACTGAGTAAAAATACAACTTACAACGTCTTATTGCACATGTGTGTGTTTGATCAGCTGCAAAAGTCTTTGTTGTAGAGTCTGACAGCAGTGGGGAGGAAAGACCTGCGAAATCACTCCATCCCACATTTAAGTCCTTAAAGTCATATTCTTTTATTGTCTTGACTGTATTTGAAGCTATTTTTATTTTTGTATGATACCTGATTTGTATGGAATATGGCTGAAGTAAACTAAAGTAAACTAAAATACTTAGTCAGTCATTTGTTTAATAGTAATTTAACATTATATAATTCACATACAAAAACTATGAATTGTAATTTTAAATGGTTTAATAGCATGTAGAATAGCATATGTAGGCAAGTATATTTCTTCTTTTTTATCAAGAAGCAAAGACGAAAAGGAAAAAAAAAAAAGAAACAGGGCGGGGTTCGGTGGTTGAAACACCCGTCCCCACCAATGCCAAAACCAAATCTACGCCCTTGATACTTAGTGTGTTGTGTTGTCTTGTGTAGTTGTTCTGTTGTGTAGTCGTTTTGTTTTGTGTGTCAGTGAGGGCACTAATGAATGTCACTAAGGCACATTGCAGTGTAAACACTGTCACTAAGTAGAAAACCAGCGGAGTGATACACCTCCTGTTGTCAGGCCTGCAGGTTTGTCCCTGTGCTGTTCTCCTCTGTCTTTTGGTGGACAAACTTTTTTTTTACTGGCACACATCATTTGTGGGGCATCTTATTGAGACACCTGATTGTTCTCTCATTTTAGTTTTAGTAATATTTTTAAATGGTTGTACAAAATGAAAAAAAAATGGCAGGTGTATTTGCTGCATTTTTAGATAAATAGCTGTATATGTTTACAAAATGTACAATTTATATTTGCATTTCAAGTTATAAAAATTTACTCAACATGTCTGTGGGTTTTTTCACAGTAAAAAATCCTACTAGGATTTTAAGTTCTTTGTGTGACTTCAGATCAGTAATACTAATGCAGTATGTCAGTGAAAAAAACAACTAAATTCAGTTGAGCTGAAAAGAATGAAACCAAACAAGGCAAGAGGAAAAAAATAAAATGAAACAATTTGAGGGTGAAATACAAACGTAAACTCAAAAGGAGTCAAAAATGGCCGCTTGTATTTCAGACCTTAGTGGGTTTATCCAACAAATCATGAAAAATTAGGTTTAAATTTTTGTTCATGACAGTGCAGATTACTGACATTTTGTGTAATGTAAGCTGTAACAATGTGATTGTTTTCTAACAAAAAACTGTGAAACTTAAGTTAGACTTGTATTTGTAAATGAACTGCCCCATGTTGTGTAGCTTTCTGGATTTTATACTTATTGGGCTACATATTTATTTATTATACAGGCTATACAGTACATAACATCAAAACTCTAACTAAAGTGTGTAATTATGTGGGCAACAGACAATAATTAAGTTATAGACTATATTTATATGAAAAACGTGTATACTTACTGCATTTGAATCATTTTAACCATATGTAACCACCTGCATATGTGTTTGGGGGAAAAAAAAAGGCTTTGATTTTGCCACCCCATTTGATTTCTTTGCCACCCTCATGCCACCCTAAGAAAATTTCTCTAGATCCGCCCCTGCTCTTACTGGCAACTTCTCAAAGTCTTAGCTTATTTATTATACCCTCCTTTCCACGGAAAAGAACAGACAAATGTTTGCACAATTTTCAGGGCGCAGACAAAAGGTAATTCTTCTAAGTTGAAAGCTTGCCACAGAGATCTGTTACTTTGCAAACATTTCTTAAATACACAACTATTAGCTGGTTGATCTTGTCATGTTCACTGTTTTTACATGTTAAGAGACAAGTTTTTGTTTAACCTTTTGTTTATGAGTTAAAGCGTAGTTGTTATGGACAGGTATTCAGATTGCTGAAGTTTAAACACTAAAAATGTTATTATGAAAAAGCTACTTGTTGCTGCTCTCTTTGGTAGCGCTGCATGTTTGATTTACTATTTACGGAGAGGCTCTTCCTAGGAAACTGAACCATCTGGAACTGAACCAGCAATCTTTTATTTGCAATTTAAAAGGATTAATAGTTACATCGATGGAGGCACGGAAACATTTATAATAATCGATGAAATATTTTCATTCAGTAACCCACATATAAATCAAATATATAACTGACATTCATGATGATTTTGTTTTTCCAACTAAACATTGCTCCTGCATAAACACATTTAAAATTTAGTAAACAACTGATTTAAGCCTTGTATGGTATTTGGGTGTGACAAATATTTACAAACCAAAAATAATAACTGAGGACATATGCTTCTATACCCAACACATTTACATTTGCACTCTAACCTCAATCATCTGCAAACCAATTTCTTGTTTTTCCATATTTTCTAGCTCTTTATCCCTCACACCTGCACATCAAGTGGGTACTTCTACATCACAGTACACAGTCTTTCAACCTCAATATAACCAAAGGATTTAGCTGTCAGAGGACTTTAGAGCTCATGTTTGAAGAGAGACAGGCACACAGTAATGTGGAAGTCTTACACTATGAAAATAATTTCGAAATCAGTCAATCAAAAAACAAATCAAATCCCAGAATCATTCTAAAGTCTTCAGATTCTGAAAGTGAATCTGAAGATGGACGTCACTTGGAATTCCCCAGTCTAGTCTAATCAGTCTTCAGAGGAGACATATTTTCAGTGACTAGTAGAAAGATGTGGACATCATTAATTTGCTTGCGTACTTTGAGATCCCCTGCCTTGCTGGTGTCTACAGGTCAAGAGGGGAGTTGAAGCTGGAAGGAGGAGCTGCTGAAAGAAACTAGAGGACTAGGTTGTAGATGTGTCTGAAGACCTCAGGGCCACATGTTTTTTTTTCAAGTCATACAACTTGGTACAGTACCTTCTCAAAACAGAAGCTGAGAATGGTTGGAACACATATTAATAAACACATATTAATGTTAATGAAGACATTGTCCCAAACCATTTTTTCAAAGATAAGGAAGATAAGCTTTATGGTATGGATTCTTAATTTGAATAACCTTATGGCAAAAACAAATCACACTTACAACACACTTTTGTTTGGAATCATTAAACGTTTATGTCTTCTCTACTGTCTGAAACTGAGATAATGACAATATGTGTCTATGGTCTATAAAGTAAAATTCTATTTTAGACTCATTTTTAAAACACTAAATATGTCCTCTATAAATCTGAACAAAAGGATACCAAAAAAAAAAAAAAAAAAATGCCAGAAGTGAAAATCATACAAGGATTTAACCGATCTGTTGTCATTTGAAAATATTATTTTGCCCTTAAAATTGATTACTTTCCCCAATATAATAAAATACTTAAAGATGAAAATATTTACAAATTTGTAAGCATTCTACAAATTTTTGTGCATGGATGCTGTTTAGATACAATGTAGATCCAGTGTGGCTCAGATCAAGGAATATCAAGGAAAATCAAGGTAGCTTTAAGAATTTTGAAACTGTGAAATTGTACATGTCATGTATCCTTGTACTTTTTATGGGATGGTGGTGAAAGCGGTTGAGGTGAAATTTGATACTGTCATTGGATCCAACTGTGTTTTCATCACATTTGTACAATTTCCGATAGACAGGCACCTACTTGTCTATGAACAATGATGAAGGAGATCTCTAATAGAAAAACAGTATAGGAGCGGTCATACAGTATGTGTCACACATAGTGTCACATAGTCAGAAGAAAACTGTTCTAAGAGAATTCAGAGGAACAAAACATACACACCTTTCCAAATAATACCCAGTCTCTTGCTATATAAGGCCATTCATGATAGTTTCTGTCTCAATTCTGACAGAGCTTCACATGGTAAGAATTACTACTTGATTTAAATTGAAGAAATATGGCCAGAATCTACAGAAACGTGGAATAAATAAAAGCATGAATGCATTTAGTAATATGATTATTATGATTAGTACACTCTTTTAAAAGCCAGTTGTAAATTAAAATCTTTTTTTGAGTGATGTAAAACTATACATTCTATATATAACTATATTTCCTAAGTAAAATGCAAAATATTAATTATTAGTAATGTTTAATTATATCTCTTACTACTGTTGCAAATAAAAAAACCTGAAGACATTTCTATCCCAGTGTTAGGATTTCTTAACTAGAACAGAGTGAGTTTATATGCTGTGCTATGTCACAAAGGGATGAGACAGCTAAAACTACAAACGGTTGCATTTTGTTCATTTATGTATTTTCATATGTGTTGAAGTGTACATTCCTTCTCAAATCACCTCAGAAGAAAAAAACATGAACAATGGATCCAATTGTAGTGAAATTATGTGAGTATGTGATATTTTGCACTGTTACTTAAGTAGTGTCAGCCTCCAGATGTAAAGTGTTTAAAATCTAGTTGAAAAGAAACCAAAATGCTAATTTAATACTGATGTGTTACAAATCCTACAAAATACATTGTTATGAAAAAGTAGTTTCCTTAAATGCTCTCTACGTATATGCTTATTTTTAAACATAAATATTGGGGATTTAAATTTATTGAAAGGCTCTGTTACATGCTTATGTACAACATGTCCTTTTTTTGTCTGCAGTTGCTGTCAGTGCTTTATGGCTCACTCTGTGTCAAAGTCACACTACCAACAGGTTGAAGGTTGTTCTAGCTGATTGTTTGAATGACACTGACTATGAGAAGCTTCTGCAGACAGCCAAGAACGGTCTTCCACAAACAAACACATCTCGTCATGTTGTCATTGTTGGAGCTGGCATGGCTGGATTGACAGCTGCCAGGCTACTTAGCAAAGCAGGACATAAGGTCTGACACAAGATGTTTTTATTCTGGTTATTTAAAATTCTGTTGTATTATCTGTAACAGACAAACCTTTGTTTTTCTTAGCCTTAATATATAATTATTAGAAGTACTGAAAAACCTATTAGTAGTCCTAGTGTAGTGAAAAGAGTTGGAGGTTTTGCATTTTTAATTATAACACTTTCCTTTTCAAAGAGATTAGTGTGTGAGGATAAACAAAGCAAACAATATTTCATACTATTAAATAATATGTATTTGTCTTTTTGTCATATTTAAATAAGGTCACCGTATTAGAGGCTAGTGGACGAGTTGGTGGACGTGTGGAGACCTACAGGAATGACAAAGAGGGCTGGTATGCTGAACTTGGGGCTATGAGGATACCAAGTTTTCATTAGTGAGTAAAATCAGTTATTTAAAAGGTGGCCATTTTTAATACCACAGTGGTGATAGAGTCTACTTCTGCTCCTGATTTATCTGTCAAACCCTGGGTAAACTCACAACATGATTGGTTTTCAACAGTATTGTCCTTCAGTTTGCGAAGGATCTGGGAGTTCACCTGAATAATTTCATCATGGATGACAATAATACTTTCTACCTGGTGAATGGAATACAGCCACAAAGGACATCGGAAGTGAAGAAAAACCCTGACATCCTGAAATACAATCTAACAGGAAATGAGATGCATAAATCGGCTGACGCTCTCCTACAGCAAGCATTAGAAAAGGTATGTGGAGGGGTTAGGTTAGTTCTACCAGTTGGCGTTAAATGTTTCAACATAAACACCAGAATTTAGTTGATTTTGTTTAGTCTAAATCTAACAGACTTATTTTTAAGCTGAACAGTTGTGTGAATATGGATTTTTATACAAACACTTATTTGAACGATATCCGTTTTAAAACAACTGTTAAACGAGAATGTAAAAATATATAGTCATGTCAACAAACAAGTGCATCACATGGATATTATTATCATTATTATTATTATTATTATTATTATTTGTTCTTATTTCATATAGTGTCAAAAATAAAGATTGTGTACTTGAACACAACTCATTTGAAAACAGTTTAATTTGTATAATATTTGCATAAGCTTTTATTAAAAAATGAACATTCTACTTGCAGAAAGTTATCCCTGTCTACTCCTCTAATTATATGCCAAGTCACTGCCAACACAGCTAAATTTGGGGATGGTTTTGACCACTGTTCTTGTAAATAATAATTTTTTAAAAAAAGGCCAACAAATAGAAAAGCTTTGTTCATTGCATGTTCAAATGCATGTAGGAGACAACAACTTAAGGGAAACATGTCCTAATTTCTGAAAATTGGCCTACATAGCATTTGGTTAAAACAAGCCCAAACCCTAGATTAGTTGCTTTTAATGACTTGGATGCTAAAAGGTTAACACAGCTCTAACATCAGGTTAGACTGCTCTAAGGTAGTTCATTCAGGTATTACATCTTCTTACTGTATATGAGACTGTGTCGAGATGCAGATGTGTATATGTAAAATTGTATCACTGATGTATATTTTTGTAGGTGAAAAACGAAGTCATACAACATGGTTGTAAAGCTGCACTGGAAAAATTTGACCGCTATTCTGTGAAGGTAAATTTCATGATAGCTAAACTTTATTTTTTCCCTATGACCGACTTTGATTTCACAACCAGAAACTTTGTTTTCCTGATAGGATTACCTGAAAGAAGAAGGTGGTCTGAGTTCTGAAGCCATTAGGATGATTGGAGACCTACTTAACGAGCAGGGCCTTATGTACACTGCACTCACCGAAATGATCTATGACCAAACTGATGTTTCTGACAACGTCACGTAAGACGTTTAACTAAACTAACTATAACTTCTTTCATTGAAGAGTTCACAAACATAAGTGAAATATATCAATAAATCAAATCATGAAATCCGTAATGGAACAGAAATTCTTATTTCCTTATTTAGATTAAGATCAGTGCTTCAACTGTTCATTTACAACTTTAGATGAGCTGTAGGTTTTAATCATTTGAAGTTGAGGAGATAACAATTCATTGCTTTAACCAGGAGGTAGGGGAACTCCAGGCCTCAAGGGCCGGGGTACTGCAGGTCTTAGATGTGTCCTTGATCCAGCACAGGTGATTTAAACAGCTAAATTACCTCCTCAACATGCCATCAAGTTCTCCAGAGGCCTGATAATTAACTAATCATTTGACCCAGGGTGATATCTAAAACCTGCAGTACACCGGCCCTTGAGGCCTGGAGTTGCCAAACCCTGCTTTAACCTGATAGCACGTTTTCCTGATGTGATGTGTCATCATTTCTGTCTGAAAAAAAATGAAAATTTTACTTAAGGCTGTATTGCTTTCAGCAGGAGTCAACAGTACCATATTTTTCTGCCTATAAGGCACACTGGAAATATTTTAATTTTCTCAAAAATCGACAGTGCGCCTTATGTGCTTATATGCGCCAAATTCTGGTTGTGCTTACTGACCTCGAAACGATTTTATGTGGCACATGGCGCTCAAATTTGTCAAAAAAGATTTTAGTACAACTCTGGTAAGCTACAAAGCCGGACCGCTTGATGGATTACGGCTACCGTACTCAGAAGCTTTGTGGAGAAAAACTTACTGTGCTTCAAAATAATATTACCCTATTATGTGTGTATAAGGACCCCAAAATGGCACCTGTTAAGAGATATGTTTATGAACTAGATTTCAAACTCAAGGCTATCAGTCACGCAGTTGAAGGAAGAGAGCAGCTGCAAGAGAATTCAACATTAATGAATCAATGGTACAGAAGTGGAGGAAGAAAGAAGAATTGTTGGAATAAAGTTTGACTTATCTGACTGTTTTGTTTTACTTAATGTGCCTTATAATCTGGCGCACCTTATGTATGGAAACAGATACGCTCATCGACAGTGAGCCTTATAATCGGGTGTGCCTTATGGTCCGAAAAATACGGTAAATACAGAGTTTTCTTTGCGCTGGTACATTTTACGTTTTATTGTTTAATTCTGTGAAATAGAAGCTAAAATATTAAAATATTTACTAGACACTGATTACTACAGAATTCATGCTAAAATGTATATATGTTTTTTTTTTTAAAGGTACTATGAAGTGACTGGTGGGTCAGACCATCTCCCCAACGCTTTTCGGAAAGGCCTTAATGCCACCATTCTTCTTAATTCTACAGTCAAGTATATTAGCCATTCAGATGAAGTTACTGTGTCATATCAAAGAGGCCAACAGTCTAACTTTACTGATCTTAAAGCTGACTTTGTCCTGGTAACAACAACAGCCAAAGCGGCTCTTTTCATAGATTTCGATCCCCCTCTGTCCATTAAAAAGATGGATGCCCTGAGGTCTGTCCATTATGACAGCTCCACTAAAGTCCTGCTCACCTTCAAAAAAAGGTTCTGGGAGGAGGACGGCATCCAAGGGGGGAAGAGCATCACAGATGGACCATCTCGTTTCATTTACTACCCCTGCCACAGTTTCCCAACAAATAAGACCATCGGGGTCCTTCTGGCTTCCTACACCTGGTCTGATAACTCACTACTATTCCTTGGTCCAAACGATGACCACCTTAAAGAGCTGGCTTTGAGAGATTTGGAAAAGATTCATGGCAAGAAGGTCAGGGATCTCTGCACAGGGGTTATAGTGAAGAAGTGGAGCTTGGATCCTTATAGTTTGGGTGCATTTGCTTTATTTACACCCTACCAACACTTAGAATATGCTGCAGAGCTCTTTAAAAGTGAGGGCAAGGTGCACTTTGCTGGTGAGCACACAGCCTTCCCTCATGGTTGGATCGAGACATCCATGAAATCAGCAATCAGGGCAGCTATCAACATTAACAAAGCTGCAAACAAAGAGTCAGTCAGAAGTGCAACACGAGAGGAACTCTAATGGAACGACTGTATAGATGATTTGAACCAGATGATCAGTCAGCTCAGACAAAGATATGTGTGATTAGCTGGCGATGCTGAACTGACTACTCTCTACCAATCTTCTTCTCTGCAGATGCAATAGGGAATTTTCTTTTTAATTTTCCATTGGTGCTTGATTGTGATATTATTACAACTTCTGTATATTTAAGGAACAGTAGCTTTACTGGTACTGCTTGTTAACTTTATTTTAATCATTAGCATTATAAGACATCTGGTTTCATGGGTTGAGTTATATTGGGTGATAACTAATTACTAAGAAATGAACTTTACTGAGCTATAACCTTTTTTGTCTCTATGACTTCAGTCACAGCCTCTTAGAATGTTTTCTTAGTTTCTTTATGTATTACAAAGTCATAATTTACCTATTACTTATATATTACATATTATTCCATGTATTTTACATTGAACTTCTCAAGCTTGCATGTAATTGATCACTTTGTACTGGCAGACTACTGTTTCTGAATTATTATTTTGTATGATGCAAATTTATCAGCAATTTTCTTGAAATTCATTTTAACATTTAATGGCTGTTTTGTCTGTTGTAAATGAAAAGGGAAATAAAATATAAGGTAGAAACACTGGCTGTTTTACCTTGCAGTTTATGTACCATAGACAGATGTAAATTGGTAAAAAAAAATATTTAGAAGGAATTTCACATGAAAACGTAGAATTGTTCTTCATTTTTTTTTCCTTTTTTTCTGGATCACCTGTTGAGAAAGAAAGAGAAAGCAAGCAGAAGAAAACGAGAGTAATAAACAACATCACAATGATCTATGGGAATATGACAGTAAATACTAAATGTTAGACATTATTGTGCAGCGTGTAAGATCGACAGCGCACAGTGTGCTTTGAGGTAAGAGCCAAAAAGGGTGTAGTTTGTGTGTGATCACCTGTGTGTACACCTGTGAGCATGAACGCGCTTGTTTTTAAAAGGTTCCTTCATGTCCTCCAGGGCATGACGCAGGTATGGAGGAGATCAAAACTCCAGACGTCCAGAGGCCCCCAGAACACAAGAGACCAAGGAAGACCAACAGAGGGGCAGCCGCGCCACTATCCCAGGAAGAGCTGAGGAGAGTCCCAGATGAGGGGTCACTCAGCAGCCGCGGAGCAGAAGCCAGGGGGGTTGCAGTGACGTGCCCGTGAGCTCCGCCGGCAGCCAGCTGTGCCTGAGTGACCGAGCCCCAGGCCGAGAGGCCGAGGGCACCCCGCCTCCGAAGTGGCCCGAGCGAGCCCCAGGCTCCAGGCCCCGATAAGCAGCCGCCAAGGAGTGAGCCGGTGTGTACCTGGGCGCCCACCCCGGACACAGAGAACCACCAACGCACCGATGTCTGAGGGCGTCCACCACCGGCAGGGGAAGTGGTGGGGGAGATAGGCCTCCAAGGTTTGGAGGGCCTGAGATGTCCCCAGAGAGGTGGCGTCTGATACCCAACCTGACACATAGACACAGACATACAGGCACACACAGATACAAACATCCATTCCCACCCTCATGCTCTCATAGGCAATTATTCCACACTCAACCAACGCGGAGACAGACATAAAGAGACGCTGTACACACAATCACTCTCCCCAAGCGTACTCTAAGAACCGGGTCTGGGTACCCTTGTCCCTGGAGGGGGAAGCTGCACCCAGACCCAGGTGGTGTTACCCTTTTCCCTGCGGTGGGGAGAAGCAGGCCGCCCCGACTCCACAGCAGCAGGGAGGCCCCACATTCCAGACCCCAGTCGGACGGCCAACTCCTCCTCCTAGCCCCCCCACTCCAGCAGGCCGCAGAGAACGGGGGTGTGTGAAGACTCCAAACCTCCCTCCACCCGCTCATATGTAGTGTTGATGTATGTGTGTTCTAAGGTGCATTTAAAACCCAGGAGGGCATGGAGCTGCCTGCCAGAGCAGCAGGTAAGCATATAGCCCCTCCTGCTAGCCCTCAATGTCTACGTGTATTTAAAATTGAGAGGTGGGCAACGACGCCAGGGGTGAGGTGTACACCCTGATGGTAATTTGGATTTTGTGTGGCGTGCCCACCCCCAAGATCCTATATGTATGTGTAATGAGAGTGTGAGTAATGTGAATGTCTAAGTTGTGGGATAAAATTGAGGCAGAGGCAGCCAGAAGGGGACAGAGGGGGGTGCCTCCCCTGCACCCTGGTGACACACCCCTACCCCAAGGCCCTGCATGTGTGGGTGACTGTGGTGGAGCGAGAAGAGGGAGGCAGCTGGAGATGGGGAGGGAAGGAAGGGAGGGTCAAGTGACCCCTCCCTGGGGCCAGCTCCCCCGCTGACCCCAGTAGGCACCCCCATACTCTGCAACCCGCCAGGGAAAGGGGGCCCAGGCCCATCCCGACCGGGGCCCAGTGCAGCAGCGCCGCCCGGCCCCACAGAGCCCGGGATAGTCCACCTGACCCCACCACAGAGAAAACTACACCCACCCCATCATCCACTCATCTTCCATACTACACAAGACAATAGACGCCCAGGCTGAGATCTTCCTCCACCTCTCCTGTATCTCCCCCTCCTGCAGAGAGAGTTCCCGAAGAGCGGAAAGCTCCTGCAAGATATGACAACCTCCCCCACCAGTTGAAGAGCCCCCCAGGTGGCTCGATGCACCGGTGGCACCCTGCGCCAGGACTGGGCCCCCATACACCCACCCGCCCACAACCCCGGCAACACACCAACCAGGACCCAGGCCCCTGAGGCCCGGCCAGGCCCCAGCCAGAGACAGAACGCCCCAGAACCTCACGCCCATCCCGGACCCACCCAGGGGCAGCCAGGCTACCAGGTCAGTAACCCACGTCCGTCAGCACAGACCCTCCCCTAGCCCTGCTGCACGCAGCCACGAGGAAACCGTCACCTAAGAGCCAACAGAGCCCCTAATTGGCCATGACCGCTACCCCGGGTTGAGCCCCCCAAGGAAGATGCTCCTGGGGAACCCCCCGATGCCCTAAGCCTGTCCCTACCCCCACCCCTATCACAACAGTGAAGGTGGGACCTCTTACCGTTTCTGTTAGAGTGGATTGTTATTGTTTGTCATTTTTATGCTTGCCAACTCTGATGAAAGGGATTTCACTGTCCTTCCCCCCAGATTCTCGGGGTTCTGGGTAGGGGGCTGTAATGTTTTATTGCAGATACATCCTATCTGGAGGATCTACTTCTTTTGATGTAAGCTTCCTGCGTTTACGACCCTTTGGTCAGCAGGAGGTCTACCACACACACACACACACACACACACACACACACACACACACACACACACACACACACACACACATTCCTACTTACATATAGAAGTTCACACATAAACATACAATGCCTTAGAACCATGGGGGCGTTGCTTTGCTGTGTTTTGTGTGAACTGTCTCTCAATAAAAGCCAGCGAGAGGAGGCCATCATCGGGGTCATTGTCGTGCTGAACACAGATGAGAGGCCTTGCGCAAGTAATCGATCGAACACTATTGCCTTGTTTTTCTTTCATGGGAATAAGTCCTGGATACTGTGGGGTCTGAGTTAAGACCCAACAGTTTCTTTTTCTTACTCCACATAGTATTACACCCAATTACGCCCGTCTATCTCTATGTGGCTCCAAATTGCCTTCTTTTATTTGAATTTTACTCGTCAGGTGACAGGCACATAGCAATTAGCAACTTCAACCACTGAAACGAGGAATTTTACCTTTTTTACCTACGATAGAACTCAACCTTTGATCGCAAAATGTGTCTCGTTCTTGTCCAGAATAAATGTAAACCCGTGATTACATAGCAGTATCAGTGTTATTCTGTAGCTATGCGGGAGTCCTCAGTTCCCAAGTTGCCACCTCAGCTAACCAGATGCCACTGGACCTGCCTGAGCATCCACAGACAGGGGGGTTGCCATACCATGAACAAGCTCTTTAGGGGTTCCACTCCCAAGGTTGCTACCCTGCTCCGGGCCACGTCCAATCTACCAGTTGGGAAACCACTCCCGGAACTAATCCACGAGGCCCACTATGCGTCAACCTTAGATCCTAAAATGTGTCTCCGCTCTAGTGCCCTCCACTTCACACATTAACCGTCACTGTCACCATGTTCATGTTTCACACACTGAAACACACAGAGAGTGCGTCTCACTCGCAGAGACACACAGAAACCTCTGAGCTCATCTTTGAAATGCAAGCGCACCACAAGTCAGACTCTATTTCACCTCTATTTCATATGCTGAACTTTGGCCGCGTCCTAGAAATTTTCCCGTTTCTCGCAACAGAAGCCAGTCATAGACAAAGTTAAATGTGGAAGGTAACGTGGGCTGCAAGTAGACTCAACGTAGTATGTTATTAGTTTCTTGCTAGAGGCAGTTCCTATGACACTCTGGAATTCAGCCTCAACTTATGATATTAGTATCTCGCGCCGAAAACCAGACACCGACAAATTTAATGTGAAAATACGTGTAACTCAGCGAACAGATTAATTTGGAAAGCCCAATATGCACATTTGGTATTTATAATACAACAGGCTGTGCTTACCTTTTCATATTTGGACCGGTCCTCTGCTCGCCTCGCCTCACGATCTCACCACAGGCCAAATCGGCCTTCCTCAGCACACCAAAGATCCGGGTCACGGCAACAAATGTTAAATTCTCCCAATTCTTTTGATTTTTGGGCTGAAGGAAGGACAATACTCGGTGTATCAATGCTCAATCAACAATCTTTTATTCCATACAATTCAACACTTTATGAGCATAAACCATCCGGATGGGGAGACCTGCCTGCAGAGGGTCACAGCTCATTTTAAACTGGTGGAGGGTTTCTCAAACTCTTATAGCCTCTAGTGGCCCCCACCTAGTCGTAAAAACCTAAACATTCACATTCTTTCTAACTCCTAGCGAGCCTGACTTATGGCCTTGACTCCCTGTTTTGTCTCCTCCTGATGAGATAGGGCAGAAAACCTCTCCGGTATGCTCTGTTCTCTTCTAATCAGACAAATAAGGCGATTACTTTCTGACAACAGTATTTCTTATAACTCAGCAGTATAATGCATCATAAAACAATGTCATTCATTCACTATAAATCAGCAGTCTAATGTAATACAAATCAATTTAACAAATGTAATAGTAATAATCTCCTAATTCAAGAGAATAATGCAAACTAAATAATTTCACAACCTTTAATTAGGGGTATAACATGGCATAAGATATTATCACAATCTCACTATATATATGTATGTACACACACACACACACATCTATCTATATATAGATATAGATGTGTGTGTGTGTGTGTATAACTCGACTTTATGCATATTATGTAAGGTCTGGCTATATAAATATATGTACAACTCTGTGTATATGTTTATGGACAGGCATGCAATGTAGTGACAAGGATAGACAAGAACTAATATTGCATATGAGAAATATTGCACATAGAAACTACCATGGTCTATTGTACGCTGCAGGTAAGAAAGGAAAGTAGCCCTCCAGGTAAGGAAAGACCTGAATCTCTCATGGGTGGGGGGTGGGGTATTTGCACAACAAAAGCAGGAGAACAATGGAGCTGAAGGGCTGTGAAAATCTCAGCGGGGTTGCAAGAGGTGTTAAGGTCAGGGGAATTTACGCAAATTTGCGTAGGGGTAGTAAATGTTCTAGGATGCCCTCTGGACCCAGTAGAGGTGGTGAGTGACAGGAGAATGGCGGCTAAGCTGTCATCCCTGTTGGACAACATCTCCCACCCCATGCATGAGACTGTGACAGCACTGAGCAGCTCCTTCAGTGGGAGACTGCGGCACCCACGGTGCCGGACGGAGAGATTTCGCAGGTCTTTCCTCCCCACTGCTGTAAGACTCCACAACAAAGACTTTAACTGATCAAACACACACATGTGCAATAACACTAAGTGCAATAATCTTCCTGGCATCGTTGCATTTTTTACTCAGTTGTATATAGCACTTGTATTCTATTTTTATCTTATTGTATATTTTATTCTATTTTATTTTACTGTATATAGTATTTTATTTTATTCTATTCTGTACAGTTGTGTACTGTATTTATTCTTATTTTATTTTATTCTAATTTTTGCTTCATAACTTTTGCACTGTCCACTTCCTGCTGTGACAAAACAAATTTCCCACATGTGGGACTAATAAAGGTTATCTTATCTTATCTTAAATCTAGCAGTAGCGACTTGCACCAGGGAAAAGAAAGCTCAGTAATTCTAGTGCTATACTGAGGGCCAGATTTACTAAATGGGGAAAAATAGCACAGCTCATAGGTGTAGTTAGCTTTACGGGTGCACAATTTTTTAAACCACTGAGTTCATTTTGTGTCAAGCTTTAGTAAATCGGTTTGCAGACTTGCATTACACCATCTACCCATTCCATATTTTGTACAAACTCCCAGAAATGCATGTGTCACAGGGTCAGTTTCAAAATTTCCCACAAAAGTTATCATGTCTTGCATTTAACATTGTCACTGCGTTTTCTTTTAAAATACCAAAAATGTTTTATTTCATTATTTTTTTACGCGCTGTCACAAAGCATTTGTAAGTCTGGCACCTATGTACTGCAATATCTTAGTGTATCACATTCCTATAATGACAACGTTTCCAATATTTTAATTTATTTTAATTTACTTAATTAACATTAATTTATTAATATAATTTGATGACAGACTGCCAATCATTATCACCCTACCAAGGCAGATACTATAATTATATGGAATACAATACAATATATGAAATTAACCCTTATGTTTGCCTAACTACAACAATTTTGTCTATGAAAGGATTCTGTGTAGGGGTTTGGATAGTGTTCTGCTGTCTGCATCTCAGTATTATTAGTTATCACTTGCTGTTGTTCATGGTATCTAATAGTTATATTGACCATGACCATTTCAACGAAGATGTCATTCTGCTTTCAACTCCATCATGGGGATGAGTGTGCAAACAAGGTTCAAAATTATGGTTACACAAACATGGGCAAATCCTCAGTGCTTTTGAATTCCAGAAGACCCGGGACAACCAAACTGTTGTGAAACACATCGAGGACAGCTTTGGTGAACGCATTGTAGAGCATGTCAGGTAAAATACTATTATTTATTGTTACTGTGTGTTTCATGTAATGATTTTTACTTAAAGATAATATACCAAAGTAAATAAGTTTAAAATACTATCCATCATTATTAAAACATATGGACTATACCAGTAGAATTTAAAAGTCTGTTATTCACTCAACAAAAGCATACACAAATACAAATACAGGCCATTTACAATTTACCATTTACACACAAACGCATACACACACACAAACAGATGAGTATATACAAAAATATTTAACTAATTAGCAATTGCTGTTGTCCCTATTATTTTTTTGTAGCAATAAGCTGGTGTCTCCAAAGCTCCAAGATGGTCAAGAGCTGAATGGGATGCTGATCTCAAAGGTTTTAAAAACCAAAGCCCTCTATGTAAGGCCATCAAGGACACTTTTAGTAAGCTCCTAGAAGGATGAAAAAGAATCATCATTTGGTAAAAAAAAAAAAAAAAAAAAAAAAAAAAAAAAAAAAAAATACAAAAAAAAAGGTCAACAATTGGGCTTCTAACAAAAAAGAATATATTTATTTAAAACAAGTGTTTTGGAGCAATCAATATGGATATTTCTTATTTTAATCTTTTTAAGATAAGCTATAATTCCTTGCTTTTGATATATGTTTTTGGTCTTTCTCTGCTGAAGAGTGAATCAGATGAAGATCTTTCCCACATCAGCTCCAAATCAGCATTAAGCAGTTGTGCAACTCATAAAGACAGTAATGATGATTGTTTTGAAGTTGATAGTTCAAAAATCCAACAAGACATGAGCAGCCCCGTCACTACAAGGTTAAGAAATCATGGTAAAGGTGGTAACCCTGGCACTAGCAGTGATGGATAAGATTGGAACCAACTGTATTGGAAGGAGTGTTGGTAAAAGGCAACGGACAAAGCCAGGAAGTGATGGGAGCAGCATTTGTGATGAAGGCTATGTGGCAAAAAAGTGATGAGAAACCTAGCACAAGCAGTCACAGCAGAGAATTTAAGGCAAGAAGTGAAGACATCCCTGCCATGAGTGTTAATGATGAATGATGAAGATTATTCTTCATATTTAACTCTCCTGGCATCGCTTTTTGGCAATTCTTCAGATGATGAAGATTTAAATCAAGTTATAATTGCGTGCTTGGAGAATCAAATGTGAGTAACAAACGTACAGAATTTGAGTTTGAGACATGATTATATTATATAATATATCATGATTGTATTTGCAAAGACTTCTTCCGGACTTCTTTAAGTTGCTTGAAGACGTTTCACCTCTCATCCGAGAAGCTTCTTCAGTTCTAAGGTCAAATGGCCGAGAGTCCCAGATTTAAACCCAGTGGGCGTATCCCCCCAAAGAGGGACAAAGGACCCCCTGGTGATCCTCTAATCACATGAACCAAGGTGTGAAAGCGGGTGTGGTTGGTTCATGTGATTAGAGGATCACCAGGGGGTCCTTTGTCCCTCTTGTACTCTTGAGACTATTGATGGACACCGTTGCCAGGTCAGCCATGTTTGAGGGGAAAGAAAACTGCAAGAACTTGGCTCTTGACAGTACTGGAAATTACCTATTTTTCTAAGATTAATAGTAGGAACTGATATTTATTTTTTACAGGCAACATTACTGACATTACTGACTGCTTTTCCTTTTATTCTGTTGGCTTGAAGGGGGGACCGGTACTACATCTCTGGCAGAGTCATTGCAGTGAGCTTGGTACATGGTGGTCCACCACCTAGGTTTCTTTTACCAACAGTATTTTCTCTTCTGGTTGGAAATTCAGCAAATCCATCCCTGGAAGACATAACTGACCTGGAACTCTTTGAAAAAGTCAAAAATGTCTCTATATGTTTATTTTGTAAATATTATAGTGAATTGGAAATACTTTGTATTCCAGTTTTCTTTAGCAGATAATGTTTATCTGGATCAGTCTGGCCATTGCTGAATGCCACGTTTTTACATGTTGCTGCTGTATTAAACTAAGACTCAGCAGATAAGGGTAGACGAAAGAGTATATTTTCTTAATTTTTTTAAGCACATTGGAAACATATTTAAAAAATGCGTGCAGTCATTTGACTTCCAATGTACGCTTGGGCATATTGTGATGGTGTAGACCTCTAGTGGCTGAGTTCCTTCTAATAGGTTATAAAACTACCAAGTAACTTCCATAACAAGCCCTTCCTCCGCTCTTTGTGATGCTAGATATCTCAAAGCACAACCCTTGAGGACCTTGAGAAGTCAAAAGAACCTCTGCTTAATTACTTGGACAATGCAGGATCCCTGAGGCCTATGCGTTCACTAAGAGACAGGCATCTGGCATCAGGCATAAAAATCTTACCTATTAATCAACATGGTCAGGTGTATAGTGTTGATTGACATTTATGATTAGAAATATTTACTCATATGTGCTTATGTATCGTTGTAAAAGAATGAATATGGTTTTGTTGTTGTTAAATTCCTGTTAAACTTGGGATTGCAACCATGGGTTTATTTTGAAACTTTTATTTTGAAAATCCACAGCTGAAGTCTGCTACTGGTAAACTGGTTTTCCCTAAGCTTAGCCGTTAGTAGCAACGAAGCTTTTGCTGTGGTAAGTTCTTTCCCAGTCTGCCCTGACTGAACATGAGTTTAAAACATATTTGAAGATCCTCATTGAGGTTATCATGACAGTGCATTAACAGCATGAACTGCCCATACAGTAGCATCTGGGTAGATTTCAGTTTTATGATCTTGTTTTGCCAATAATGGGTTAGACGGTAGGAAAAATGGACACGCTGAGCTAGCGGCTAACAGCTAGAGGAGACTGTCGTGTCTAATAATTTGAAACTTCTCTTGATAGTTTGGACGGAATGCTGTTGCCTGAAACCCATGGTTATTCATATCCCATGTTATTGCAGGTATGTGTATTTTGAAACTTGTATTTGGTTGAGCTGCATGCTAATTCTGTTTAAGAAATACTGCTTATTAAGTTTTGCCCAGTAGATGGCAGCATTGTTCCATTTACTATTGTACATGAAAGGAAATTTTGGCTTTGGTCTGGAAGTTTATTTATTTTCACATGAATGTGCATTTAAGTGAATTAATTTATCTTTTTTTACCTAAACCACAATGCAGTAATATTTTTATTTTAGTTTAGTTTCCGTAATAAGTTTTGTTGCCATTTTATTTTTCAATCAATATTTGGTTTTTATTTATTTTAAGAAAACTAACAGTTCCACTATACGATCATTAGCTTATCGGTGAGTAGCAACGAAGCTTTTGCTGTGTTTGGGCGGAATGCTGTTGCCTGAAACCCATGGTTATTCATATCCCATGTTATTGCAGAGACCCACAAGAGGGGAATAAACCACGCCTGAGCTCTACCCATCTCAAGTCCAGAGAGTTTTACTCTTACAACACCGGAGATAGAGGCTGAGCGGAGTTACACTTAGAGTTTATAATCGATGGCATATTGATAGGGGTCTGATCCTTAGTAGTCACACGTTGTGTGCATTCCAGAGTGTTGTGGCATACACACTCACATCCTAGGGTCATGAGAGAGGTCGTATCTTCTCTTGCTGATATATATGTATATATATATATAAAAACAACACCCAGCACGCCCCTGCGGGCGGTTTATCCTTCAAGCTCGGGTCCTCTACCAGAGGCCTGGGAGCTTGAGGGTCCTGCGCAGTATCTTAGCTGTTCCCAGGACTGCGCTCTTCTGGACAGAGATCTCCGATGTTGTTCCCGGGATCTGCTGGAGCCACTCGCCTAGCTTGGGAGTCACCGCACCTAGTGCTCCGATTACCACAGGGACCACCGTTACCTTCACCCTCCACATCCTCTCGAGCTCTTCTCTGAGCCCTTGGTATTTCTCCAGCTTCTCGTGTTCCTTCTTCCTGATATTGCTGTCATTCGGAACCGCTACATCGATCACTACAGCCGTCTTCTTCTGTTTGTCTACCACCACTATGTCCGGTTGGTTGGCCACCACCATTTTGTCCGTCTGCATCTGGAAGTCCCACAGGATCTTAGCTCGGTCATTCTCTATCACCCTTGGGGGCATCTCCCATTTTGACCTTGGGACTTCCAGGTTATACTCAGTGTACAGGAACATCTGTGCCATCTCGGCCACTTGGTTATGGCGTTCCATGTATGCCTTGCCTGCTAGCATCTTGCACCCTGCTGTTATGTGCTGGATTGTCTCTGGGGCATCTTTACACAGCCTGCACCTGGGGTCTTGCCTGGTGTGATAGACCCCAGCCTCTATGGATCTTGTACTCAGAGCTTGTTCTTGTGCTGCCATGATTAGTGCCTCTGTCCTATCTTTCAGTCCAGCTTTGTCCAGCCACTGGTAGGATTTCTGTATATCAGCCACCTCCTCTATCTGCCGGTGGTACATACCGTGCAGGGGCCTGTCCTTCCATGATGGTTCCTCGCCTTCCTCCTCTTTCTTGGGTTTCTGCTGCCTGAGGTATTCACTGAGCACGCTGTCAGTTGGGGCCATCTTTGTGATGTATTCGTGGAAGTTTCTTGTCTCATCCTGGACTGTGGTGCTGACACTCACCAGTCCCCGGCCCCCTTCCTTCCGCTTAGCGTACAACCTCAGGGTGCTAGACTTGGGGTGAAACCCTCCATGCATGGTAAGGAGCTTTCTTGTCTTGATGTCAGTGGCTTCTATCGCCTCCTTTGGCCAGCCTATTACCCCAGCAGGGTACCTGATCACAGGCAGGGCGTAGGTGTTGATGGCCCGGATCTTGTTCTTACCGTTCAGCTGACTCCTCAGGACTTGCCTGACCCTCTGCAGGTACTTGGTGGTTGCAGCTTTCCTAGCGGCCTCTTCATGGTTCCCATTCACCTGCGGGATCCCCAGGTACTTGTAACTGTCCTCTATGTCTGCAATGTTGCCTTCTGGTAGTTCAATCCCCTCAGTTCTGACTACCTTCCCTCTCTTTGTTACCATCCGACTACACTTCTCCAGCCCGAATGACAATCCAATGTCATTGCTGTATAGCCTGGTGGTGTGGATCAGTGAATCGATGTCTCGTTCACTCTTGGCATACAGCTTGATGTCATCCATGTACAGGAGGTGGCTGACAACCGCTCTGTTTCGTAGTCGGTATCCGCAGCCAGTCTTGTTAATGATCTCACTGAGGGGGTTCAGGCCTATGCAGAACAGCAGTGGGGACAGAGCATCTCCTTGGTAGATCCCGCACTTGATGGTGACTTGTGCTATGGGCTTGGAGTTGGCCTCTAGTGTTGCACGCCACATCCCCATTGAGTTCCTGATGAAGGCTCTTAGGGTCCTGTTGATCTTGTACAATTCTAGACATTCCAGTATCCAGCTGTGTGGTTGGATATATATATATATATTGTTTACATGAACTGCCGGACTTCCAGCAGGTTTGGGGAAGTTAACATACATGCACACTTCTGAAATCTTTATTTTAAATAACATACTGGTATAACAATAACACCACATTACCCTCTTGGTTGTAGTAACATTTTTACATAGCTCTCTGAGACTATTTAAAGATGAAAAGCATGCTCTATAGTCATTAAGATTCTTGCTTTGAATGAATACTGGTAAATGGACTGATTCTTATATAGCGCTTTTCTACTCTCCCGGAGTACTCAAAGCGCTCTATACAACATGCCTCATTCACCCATTCACACCCACTCATACAAGCACTTCTAAACACAGTGCAAACTAACCTGCATTCACACGCATTCATACTCCGATGAGTGCATCGGAGAGCAATTTGGGGTTAATATCTTGCCCAATGATACTTGACATGCAGACCGGGGAAGCCAAGAATCGAACCACCGACCTTCCGATCAGTAGCTGATCTGCTCTACCACCTGAGCCACAGCCACTCCCTGACAATTTATGTTGACCAAATGAAAGAACCTTTTAACACTTTTTCCTTCTCTGTTTTATGCAGAAGAAGGACCTTCCAAATTACAGAAGATATTGGCCTTTGCAACTGGAGCAATTGCGGTGCCACCTATTAGCTTTTCCCCAGCACCTTCGATTGAGTTTATTCATAGAGGAGACGATGACTTCTCTTCTACACCAATTTTCCCTCATGCCAACACGTGTGTTATTGGCATCAAACTTCAAGGAAAAGTTTGATTTTGCATTAGGTAAAACTTACGGCTTTGGCAGGACATGAACACATTATATTGGAGGAGTTTGCGTCAGGGGCGATTTTAGCCCATTTTTGGGGGTGAAGCTTCAGCACCCCCAAAATGAATGAAAGCACCCCCAAAGATTTCTTACTTTTTTTTTGACAATATTTACTGTTTGTGGGACACACTACTAAAAATATAAAAAGCATACAGTACGTAATTGAGTTGGAACATTTTAAAACAAAAGTATAGATAACCCCCCCCTCCCGAAATGGTTTGTTCCAGCTCGGCTCTCCCCCACTCTGGCACCGTTGCTGCCAGAGCGATGGTGGCTGAGATACAGCGGAGCGGAGGTGTGAGTGCCTGGCATAAAACAGGACATATTAGCTGCATTTAACCTTCAGTTACTCTTTATATAGTTAGGTAGGAGTCAGGCCATGTTTCTTTTTAACTGAAAAACATTACACCCAGGTAACCTGGTGTGTTGAAAACGTGTTTCGCGACGATGTTTGCTATCCTACAATCTGTCCTGCTCTGTAGTAACATCAGCGAGATTTGACCGTCCTGTTGCTCCCACTGAAATGTATACAGCCTATTTAAAATCTAAAACTTAACATTGTCCGTAGCCTGCTGCTGTTACCACTGTCCTGTTTGAAATGTAATGAGAGAAACTGGTTATTTTGTCATATGTGCCGATATTGAACCCAAGGTACTAACTAGCTAACTGGCTGGATGCCCATTAACCTTATAGCTCCTGGTGTGTGTGTGTGTGTGTGTGTGTACAGAGAGACAGCCAGGTTCATAATGGATATGAGGAAGTTTTTTCAAAAACAGGAGCCACATTTAGGTAAAAGTGTAAAATCAAATGATCCCTCAATAAAGGATAATGTTGGATCAGTGTTTCAATATTTATATCCTTTATTAGATGTTCATGTGGTTTGGTTATTTGCCTTTTGGTTGAAAGTTCACTGAGAGAGGACTTTTTTGTTAGTGATCTTAAACAAAAAAATACTATTAATCTAATTGAATACAATCTATTTGTGTATGATTGTCAGTCCAAAGAGGGAGAGAGGAAAGAGGGGAACATGAGGAGAAAGTACAAGGTCAGGAAGAACCAGGGAAGAAAACAGACAGGGAACAGTGACAGGCAAAACAGAAACTGTTAAACTGGCAAAAAAAAAAAAAAAATAATTTCACTCGTACAATCTGGAGGTTGTGTTCTCCCTGTATTAAAGCTGCTATACAGAATCTGCAAAACAAACTGGGTTGTCAGCCCTGGCACTGCATTACCATATTGAACTTCAGTCAGAGGAAGTCACGGTTGCCAAAAACTTTTTGAAGCTCAAGAGTGAGGCTGGTGCCATTCCAGATATGTTAACATTGTACAATCTTCTGGATAATCAGATCTTCCCCAAACTGAAAACTGTTATTCAGGTTGCCCTAACAAACCCAGTTAGCAGCTGTAGCTGTGAAAGGTCTTTTAGTGTCTTGAGTCAGCTCCATACCTGGCTGAGAAGGACCATGGGTCAAAGCAGACTCCAGCACCTGGCTGTGATGTCAGTTGAGAAAGAGATGCTTGAGAGACTTGACCACCAAAATGTGATAGACAGATTTGCCAACCTCAAGGTGAGGCACATAGGTTAAAATAAAATAAAAAATCTGCAGAGCCATAGTAGTATCTGCAGTAAAGATCTTTTCATACATTGTATACATTGTACCAGAGGCCAAGGTGTCTCCATTGTTTTTTAATTTTGTAATAATATTTTGTACATTTCAAGGACTCTTCTATTTTTGGAGTGTATTTTTTATGTATCTGTATTGTATTACACATACACTTTAAAAGTGAATCTCTGTCCAAAAAATGCACTCAGTTTACCTTTTACTCACTATGAGCATCATTCATTATTCTCCCGCAGTAATTAAGGTTAGAATATTTTTTTTTTTTTTTTAAAATTCCAATCCATTCTTCTTTGGCAGCATTTAAATAAACTTTATCAGATTTGATGATTTTGTTACAGACTTTTCAAAAAAGTGTTTTGCTTTTCTTTCACAAATGTGGGGATTAAATTGTGTTAAAATGTACAAAACAGTGATGTCATGTTTTGTGACGAGGACCCAGGCACAGAGAGACTTGATGAATTTAAGAATCTTATGATTTAATAAAGAAATTTGCAGACTTGCACAGAGAGGGTAAAATTATGATGACTGATAATGGAGATGAAGACAACAGACGATGAGGACAGGGAGGAACAGGTTTAAATGCACCAAGGAGACAGTCAAAGAGAACTCGGGACAACTGGAGACATTTAAGGATGCATTGACTGACAGAGACAGGGAAGAAGTCTCATCGTGACGAGTAAAGTTTACCTTGCCTGGATGGGCAGCTCTCTGGGTGCTCAGCACCCCCAAAGCTCTGATCCTAGAATTGCCCCTGGTTTGCGTGTTTCTCTTCTCTATTGGTCTCTCTACTGATTCAAAGTGAGTATTAACTTGTTAAGGTTTTAATATTTCCAAATTTACCTACCTCAGTCAAATTGATGTTTTAAGACATCAATTTGACAAGAAGTGATTGTTCTTCAGGATTCATACAGGTAGATACCAATTGTTTAACAGCACTTTAGAAGTTTATTTAGATTGTTGAGTTTGAATATATATAAAATATTGTCTCACTTTACTCTTTTCATATGTATGTGCATCTGTTTTGATATGGTTGTCTTTGTGTCTGTTTATTCTTTTGCCTGTCTCAGTTTCTGTTTGACAACAGAGCTGTCATTTTATCATTTTAAAGAAAATGGTTTTCAATATCTTGTTAGTTTCGATCAGATAAGTTTTCTGAATTTTTTAAATATGTTTTTTTTATTTCTATGTTTTGCAAAATATTCGATTCAATGTAGAAGGTGTAAAGGTGAAGAAAACACATCTATTCCATGATTTCCATAATTTTCTATTGGATTGTTGAATAATGTTCCTGGCAGTCTCATATATGTTGATGTCAATAACTGGAATTATGACATTATTGTTTGTTTGAAGTTCTGGTAATGGCCCTTCTTCATCAATGCCATAATTGTTATCAACATGAAAAATGTCATTTATAAACAACTGGATTCCATGGTTGTTCCACTGACTGACAAATTATGTTAATGCTCTTTCAATCCTTGGCAAACAAACAGAATGCAGACAAAAAGGATGTAGCTCATTCAGTGAATCCAACATCCCTGTCCTTCCATAAACTTAAAGATATTTATAAAGTGTCTTGATACAACTCTGTTGAGTTCTGCCCACAGTCTTTCAATTATTTGGTTATGTACTGAAACACCTGTAATAACACTGCCTACTCCTCTTCTCTGTAGCATAAAACGAGCAACCTGTATATTTTCCATACCATGATCACACCTGACCCTTAAGGGCAAACCAAAGTTTTGTATTCCTTCCAAAAATAATGACAAGACACTTGAGGCTCCGTTATTGGATAAGGAACGTAAGTATATAATAGTTCGGCTGAAGGCATCAACACAGCTATGAAGGACCAAGCGCTATCTAATCAACTTGTGGTTTTCGGCAACATGCCTGTTGAGAGATCAGAAAGCATTACTACAGTTCCACATGTTTGTTCATATTATTTAGTAGTGAATTTCCTGACCCTGTGCTTAAACAAAAACTAGAGGTACCATTTTGTACATTTACTTCAACAACACCAGACCTCAGTGGCATAAAATGTTTTTTTGTTTTTCTTTTACACTACGTTTACCTGACACAATTGATGAACTCAGCAGTATATACATTAGACAACGTCGAAATTGATGTGCTATAAATCCCTCAAAATATTTAACATACTTAAGGCAATTTCTGTTTTTTTGGTTATTTTACATTATTATTTCCTTATGCTGATCATATAAATTAACTTCAGTAATGTTTTGGATGAAGGACCTTTAATTTTGACACAATGTGTTAATACTTTTAAACACAAGGCCTGAACACTATAGATCCTTCGCCGTATCGCATGATGGTGTCTACAGTGGCTTGCAAAAGTATTCAGCTCCCTTGAACTTTTCCACATTTTGTCACATTACAGCCACAAACATGAATCAATTTTATTGGAATTCCAGGTGAAAGACCAATACAAAGTGGTGTACACGTGAGAAGTGAAACGAAAATCATACATGATTCCAAACATTTTTTACAAATAAATAACTGAAAAGTGGGGTATGCGTAATTATTCAGCCCCCTGAGTCAATACTTTGTAGAACCACCTTTTGCTGCAATTACAGCTGCCAGTCTTTTAGGGTATGTCTCTACCAGCTTTGCACATCTAGAGACTGAAATCCTTGCCCATTCTTCTTCGCAAAACAGCTCCAGCTCAGTCAGATTAGATGGACAGCGTTTGTGAACAGCAGTTTTCAGATCTTGTCACAGATTCTCGATTGGATTTAGATCTGGACTTTGACTGGGCCATTCTAACACATGGATATGTTTTGTTTTAAACCATTCCATTGTTGCCCTGGCTTTATGTTTAGGGTAGTTGTCCTGCTGGAAGGTGAACCTCCGCCCCAGTCTCAAGTCTTTTGCAGACTCCAAGAGGTTTTCTTCCAAGATTGCCCTGTATTTGGCTCCATCCATCTTCCCATCAACTCTGACCAGCTTCCCTGTCCCTGCTGAAGAGAAGCACCCCCAGAGCATGATGCTGCCACCACCATATTTGACAGTGGGGATGGTGTGTTCAGTGTGATGTGCAGTGTTAGTTTTCCGCCACACATAGTGTTTTGCATTTTGGCCAAAAAGTTCCATTTTGGTCTCATCTGACCAGAGCACCTTCTTCCACATGTTTGCTGTGTCCCCCACATGGCTTGTGGCAAACTGCAAACGGGACTTCTTATGGTTTTCTGTTAACAATGGCTTTCTTCTTGCCACTCTTCCATAAAGGCCAACTTTGTGCAGTGCACGACTAACAGTTGTCCTATGGACAGATTCCCCCACCTGAGCTGTAGATCTCTGCAGCTCGTCCAGAGTCACCATGGGCCTCTTGGCTGCATTTCTGATCAGCGCTCTCCTTGTTCGGCCTGTGAGTTTAGGTGGACGGCCTTGTCTTGGTAGGTTTACAGTTGTGCCATACTCCTTCCATTTCTGAATGATCGCTTGAACAGTGCTCCGTGGGATGTTCAAGGCTTCGGAAATCTTTTGTAGCCTAAGCCTGCTTTAAATTTCTCAGTAACTTTATCCCTGACCTGTCTGATGTCTAAATCCAATCGAGAATCTGTGGCAAGATCTGAAAACTGCTGTTCACAAACGCTGTCCATCTAATCTGACTGAGCTGGAGCTGTTTTGCGAAGAAGAATGGGCAAGGATTTCAGTCTCTAGATGTGCAAAGCTGGTAGAGACATACCCTAAAAGACTGGCAGCTGTAACTGCAGCAAAAGGTGGTTCTACAAAGTATTGACTCAGGGGGCTGAATAATTACGCATACCCCACTTTTCAGTTATTTATTTGTAAAAAATGTTTGGAATCATGTATGATTTTCGTTTCACTTCTCACGTGTGCACCACTTTGTATTGGTCTTTCATGTGGAATTCCAATTGTTACGGCCCTAGCTGGGCTTCCTGAGCCTCGTTTGCCACCTGACTCCAGGCAGCAATCACCTCTGAGGCTATTTAAGCTGGGGATGAGCTGTGAGCAGGGGGGGTGTTCTCTGGTGTCTCTGCTTTGTGGTCTTGGTGTGTGGTTATCCTGCCTGAAGTGTGGAGTTGTGGAAGCAGTATAGCTGCTTTACGTGAGTAGTGTGGGCTTATGGGCCTCGGCAGCAGTAAAGCTAGCTGCTGCTAGTGACAGGGTGAGCTTGTGGGCCCCTGGAAGTGCCTCCTCGTGGTGTGGAGTTTTTGTTTGGTTGTGTTCTTTATTGTTGCAACCTTTTCCTTTTTCTAAGTGTTATTGGTCAAACGGCGTTGCCGGCTCTTTATGTTAAGATTATTTATAATAAAGACTATTTTATTTACTAAAAGCACCTGTCTGTTCTCCTTTCATTCTGTTCTGGACTCATTTGTTACTGGTCCCCTCACTCGCACGCCTAGACCCCTTCGGGGGGAACGTAACACCAATAAAATTGATTCATGTTTGTGGCTGTAATGTGACAAAATGTGGAAAAGTTCAAGGGGGCCAAATACTTTTGCAAGCCAGTGTAAATGCATGTCCAATAGGATCCACTTCTTATAAACTTTATCTGACCCTCCAATGTTGAACTCTTAAGCCACGAGAACTCAGACTTCCAAGAATATATACTTCCCCCTGCATTTGTAGTGCTCTGTAGGGGGCCATTCAGTTCTTGATTTGACATATCTACATAGCTTAATGCCTCAACTCCCAAATTTTGTCTGTGTCTGTACAGGGTAATTATTATTATTATTAATAATCCAATATTATTAATAATAATGGATTGGATTTATATAGCGCTTTTCAAGGCACTTTACAATTCCATTATTCATTCACACACTGGTGGAGGCAAGCTACAGTTGTAGCCACAGCTGCCCTGGGGCAGACTGACAAATGCAAGGCCATACCGTGCCATCGTCCCCTCTGGCCAAGACCAGTAGGGTAAAGTGTCTTGCCCAAGGACACAACGACCAGGGCAGATAGCCTGGGGATAGAACCGGCGACCTTCCGGTTACAGATGCACTTCCCAACACCCAGCCCCACGGTCACCCTATAATTCTCTTTCATGTCATACCAATGGAAACAAAGAAATCTGTTCAGCAGATATAGTGTATCGTGGATGACCACTCAAGTTTGTTGGAGGTAACAATCTGTGGGTCACATATGAAGATCTCTGTCTAGCATCATATCCATGTAGCAAGCTGCAAAAGCATCTATGTAAGGATCCTAGTAGGTTGGTGGCAACCCTATTATTAGGATCGTATCGAGATACAGCAGCAAGAAAATCTGATAGAGTTCATGTATGATCATCTAGCTCTCAATAAAGCTGCTCTTGTCTTATATTGTCCGAATTTTCATTTTGCAGCACCTCAATACATTGCAGAGCAACAGTAAAAAATATTTCAACATCTTCTTCATTGGTTCTCACCTCAATCAACAAAGAATGTATGTAAAAAATGACAAGGATCCAATGTAATTTCAATGTAGATGAGATACTGTCAGACACAGTCTTTGCAGATTATATGGGCAGTTAGTATAGCCAGGATGCCCTGACTTGTTGCAATAGGCTGCTGCCCAAAACAATGTTCGGATAGTCACTGGTGAAGGGAAAAAAAATTCTATCATACCTCTGTGTTTCCTCACCTTCCTGTGTGTAACCCCTCTTAGTGTCATGTCGCAAGTTTTGTGAGGTGGTTTTGTGATATTTAATCGATTAGATCACATTTTTATTTCTCCCTGATATCCGATCTAGTAACTTAGGTCAGGATCAGACTGATAGCAATACTGTATATTGGATCATTCCGTTTCTAGTAGATACCACCATGGTCTTGCAGAGAATCACATCAACCACTCTTCCTTAAATATTTAGGTGATGAATTATTAGTTGAAGGTGCGGGAAACGGGGATACCATGAAGGCAACTCAACAGAAATGAGCTTCCCAAATCATTTGTGCAAGATGACCCCAAATCAGTTGACAGTCACTTGGTGAGGCAATGGCCTTTTTAATTATTTTGTTCTTATTTTATACTTTTTAAAATTAAGCTAAAAAAGAGGGGCTCAAATGAGGAAGAAGAAAAGAGAACAGAATATTTAGGACTGTCAGTTTAAGCACTGTTGTCTTTGATTGTTGTTTATTATGCTGAACACAAGACCCAGAAGATGAAGTCATGTCAAGTAATTTGTGATTTTCTGAAGGTATTTGAACACTGTTATGACATACATGTTGAAAATATGTGCTTATACTCTAATGGATGTGTGATATATCTAGGAGCTGGTCCACTGAAATTGTCACGATCCTGGGTCTTATGACCCAGTGTTTTGAGTTTTAGTTCTTTTGATGTTTATAGTATATGGTTAAGCTCATTAGGTTTTCTAGTTCATTTGTTATTAGATTCCCCTTGTGTCTTCCAACGCCTGTTAAGTCTCCCTTGCCCTTCATGTGTTTCATGTCTGTTATGTTGTCAAGTTCATGTAGTCATGTCTATGTTTCATTGTGTTTCCTATTTTATTTTCTAAGAGGTTCTGTGTTTTGTTTTACTCTTTTCCCTGTGGCGTTGTTATGTCCATGTTGTGTCTACTGTGCCTTTTTGTCCCACGTTTCAGATCCCTATGTTCTGTCTCTTCAGTTGCTGTTAAGTTTGCATAGAGTTCAGTCAGTGTGTTTCCTGTTTTACTTTGAAGGTCTGTGTCTCATGTGAGTGATTCTAGTTTTGCTTCCCTTGTCTTGTCCAGCCTGATTACTCCCAGCTGTTTCTCCATGTGTTCCCACTTCCCTCATTATCCTCCTGTGTGTATTTAGTCCGTGTGCTTTCAGTCATTCCTTGTCAGGTCGTCTGCTCATCCACATCACAACTTCAGGTATCCATGCCAGTTCACCATGTTTACGGTTTTTCATGTTTAGTTTTAGATTACCCAGTTTAGGTTATTGTTTAGTTTCACCAATGGCCTTTGTTTGTAGCTTGTTTCCTAGCCTCAATAAACGGCTTGTTTTTTGTTAAATCCACGTCACGTTCAGTTTTTGGTCTGGGTTTGAATCCTCTCTTGCAAACACATACAGTCTGCCCCAGCCAGACTGTGACAGAAATAAGTCAGGTGAACTGGTCTATGTGTTTTTCTTGTTTGTTTCAAGCTTATGTACTTGATATTTGACTTTCTTTTAGAAATATAAATATTCAGCTTTAGCCTTGATAATAAAGTGACTCATCCTATGAGCTTCCCCATGGTGCTGATCAAAAGCTAGAATGATGCTATTGATTGAGACAGAGAGACAGAGAGAGAGAGAGGGAGATTTTGATTTTGATTTTTAAAAAATACGTTTATTTCTCATGAAGTAATCGACATATTACCACACCCGTCACATTGAAGTGTAATACAAAATCATTAAAAAGTTATAACAACACCTGCCCAAAAACTAGTTGCCCTTCCACCACACAACAGATTGCCCCCCTGTAACGCCAGACCTGAGAAAAAGTATGTAGGTCTGAGGCTGTCTCATAGAAATTAAATTCTAGCAACAGCCTAGACTTCACCATGCTGACAAACACAGGGACTACCCCAACATTCAGCCCTTCTGTCACCTTTCTCTTCCTGCTCATATACACTGTCATTTTTGCCTGTCCTAATAAAAAATTAAGCAGCTGACATTTCTTCCAAAGACAAGTAAATTTAAAACAACAAATGTAAATAGTCAGTGTAAAAACTTCCCCACATCTACCAAAGATGGCTTTTAGAAGCACAAACAGAGCTGAGAGGCGAACACATTTAGAAAAACAATGAAACGGCGTCTCCCTCTGCTCACAGAATGGACATTTGTCTTCCACAGCAGCGTTAATAACAGAAACAAAAGAGTTTACAGCAACAATGCCATGAAGAATTCTCCACTGCAAATCTGCATGTTGTTTCGTGAGGGGAGGCTTATAAAGGGACCTCTATGCTGGCTTGATGTCAGGTGCTAAGGAGAGATGGGTCCTCCACACCGTGTCATTGCGTCCATTCAGCTTGACTTGATTGAGAGTTTTTACCAGCAGCCTATACAATACATTTTCCAGAGGCTCCTTCCAGGGACACCCCCGCAACATCCACATTATCCAGTAAAGGACCAAAGCAGTTCTTAAAACCAGGAAACAGTCTGATGGAAGGACGAGGATCTAAATGATTCGGAGTCAGACTGCCATCACAATAACTTCCCAAAAGTGAACACTCAACTCCACCTAACTTGTGTTTCCAGTGATCCAAAAGCTGACCAACAACTCGAGTAGACCGTATCCCAAGCTGTGCAGCGAGTCCCTCCGGAGCCTCTAGCTGAGGTCCAGCCAGCTACACCACCCTCTTCAGAGAACAGACTTCTGCAGCGTGGAGCCATCTGGATAAAGTAGTCCTCCCCCAGACAGGACAATCCAGCAAGCTGCCAAACAGTACAGGTTCCTCCAGCAACCAGTACAGAGAATCAGCCTGCTGCCACCTCTCTTTCCTCAGCAGAGCCCATACAGAAAAAAAACACTCTTGTAAAAAGGTGGAAGAAGTGAAGAGTTCAGCTTGCTTGCGTCCATCAGAAACAGAGATAAATCCAAACCCATATTAGCAAGCTGCCGAAGAATACAGCACGATACTTTCCTCCATACTAGATTTTGGGGTCCTGTAAGCAGCCTCTGAATAAACTGAAAGCGAAAAGCAGCCCCTCTACTGGCCAAATGGACTCTGCCTTCCTCTCTAGGGAGAAAAAGGACACTTTGAGGAATCCAGTACAATTTGTCCCAAAAAAGTCCACCAGGATTCTTTGAATGTTAGATATTCTGCCCTCGCACTTAACTAGGCAGACAGACCATCATCCCATGTAGAAAGACCACACCGTTGTTCCTTTCTGGCAGATTTATTTGATTGGATGCATAGCATGGCTTTGTTGAAATACATGAATGGATTAATGGTAAAACTGTAAACAAACACAAAATATCATGTGTGAGCTGACATAAGCAAACATTCTTACAACTGGAAGATGCTATGACCTGTTACTATGCAAAGCAAAATAGAACGAAACAAGCTAACAAGCTAACGTTAGCAGTTAGCTAGCGCTAATTAGCGTCTAGGCTAATGACTAATAAAGCACATTATTGAGTGAATTTACTCTATCAAAATATCACAAACAACTCACGGCAGTTAGTGCTAAACATTCACTGGTAAAACACAACATTACTGCCAACTTACAGACTGTGCTTGTCAGGTTTTGTGTGGAGGCGAGGAAGGAGGAACCCAAACGCAGGACTCGCAGGTAGGTGAAGACTGGTGAAGGTTTATTATAAGGAGTGGATGAACAGAGGGTGAACGGACACTGACTGGCTGGACAACTGAATGGCTGACTGAACTGAGAGAACACTAACGGGATGACAACATAACATCACACGAACATCAATGACACGACAAAGAACTGGTGAAACCGAGGAGCTTAAATACACAGGTTGAATGATGACGATGATTGGAAACGGGTGAGTACAGGGCTGAACATAATCTGACTAATGACACAAGCTGACATGGGAAAAACAGGAAGTGAGAACAGGCAGGAGATAAATAGTGAACATGAACTAAAAATACTGGGTCAACAACCCAGAAACCCTGACAGTGCTGGCTTCAGAGGCAACATAGCTAGGCACAGGAGTAGCAAACTGTCCATCTCCCGTTAGACAGGAAGTAATGAGAAGTAGCACTTCCGGTAGGATATCAAAATAAAATGAACAGTGTACCAGAAAAAAATAAAGATTGATGAACTTATATAACACTACATAACATGAGGGGCGACTCTTAAGGAGCCAGAACATTAGACAAGAGGGTAACTGGGTGATCAACACAAGTCAACCGGTGCCACAAAGGAGAAGAAACCAGATTATTGATAACAAGAACCCGACCTCTGTACGACATGTGAGGTAAAAGCCATCTCCATTTGGAAAGCCGACCACTGACTCTATTCCCCATATTTTCCCAATTCTTCTGCAAAAAAGTGTCATTGCCTAAAAACACCCCTAAATACTTAAGACCACCCTTTCACCAGATCAAACCTCCAGGCAGACTGAGCTGATGCCCCAGCTGACCTGTCACAGTCACAGCCTCACTCTTTTCCCAGTTTATTTACAACCAAAAAGAGAAACTGTATTCTCTAAAACCTTGATATCTTTCTGTGAGTTGATCAGGACAATTAAATCATCGGCATAAGCTGACAACTTCAAAGATACATTGCACCCAGGGATATAAACACCAAACAAGTCCTGTTCTAATTTGTGAAGCAAAGGTTCAATTACCAGGGAATACAGCATCCCTGACAAAGAACAGCAATACGGACTTCAGCGTGAACGACCAGTTCCCCAAAGAGATCCTGGAACGACGCAGGGTCCTCTTCCCAATCCGACGCAGCTTCATCCAGAAGGGCTCCCGCGCTGTCATCGCTGTTGACCGGCTGTACGTGGACGGACAGCTCCACCGCGACCCCGACATCACTCCGTGGCTGTATTAACTTCACACCAGATAAGAATCCACTACACCCTTTCCCTATCCACTCACACTAACTTGCATTCTCCAAAAGTTGAATCTGTTCATCTGGACGTAGCGTTTTGTGGGAGAAACGTTTCGTCACTCATCCAAGTGACTTCTTCAGTCTCAGCTGACTGCAGGTTTCCCCAAACCTTATAAACAGGACATTAGCATAATGACTGAAACCAGCCCACTGAAGGAACAATGGGCTGTGAGGTCAGTTCCTTAATCATAATTATGCAAATTCCCATGACCATTGATCAACAACCACTGACCAAAACACACTGATCAAAGAACACTGATCAATGGCCATGAGTCCCATTCACAGAGAGTTGGGGAATGGCTGCAATCGCAGCGTTGTAAGATGGCGAAAGATGTACCCTTAGGCCCCCTCCTCGATTCAGAGATGGCCTTTCCCTTTTCACGTAAATGGCCTCCTTGACTCCGCGCTCAAACCAGCGTTCCTCCCTGTCCAGGATGTGTACATCCTCATCCTTGAAAGAGTGTCCACTGGCCTGTAGGTGTAAATAGACTGCAGAGTCCTGGCCTGACGAGGTAGCTCTTCTGTGTTGTGCCATCCGCTTCGCCAGAGGTTGTTTGGTTTCCCCGATGTATAAATCCTGGCAATCCTCCTGGCACTTAACAGCGTACACTATGTTACTCTGTTTGTGTCGGGGACCCGATCCTTGGGGTGGACCAGTTTTTGGCAGCGTGTTTTGGGGTTTAAAAGCCACAGAGACCCGGGTTTCGAAAAAATGCGTCTCAACTGCTCCGATACTCCTGACACATATGGGATCACCACAGGTTTTCGCCTGGGCAGCGGTTGTCCTTCTCTCCTGGATCGGCTGGAGCTTTCTTTGGGTGTCTTTCCAGCTTTGACAAAAGTCCAGTGGGAACCACATTTACTCAGGGCCTTCTTGATGTGCTGTTCTTCTGCCTCCCTGGCCGCTGTGTCTGTGGGGATGGTGTTCGCTCTGTGTTGTAGCGTCCTGATGACACCCAGTTTGTGCTCCAGTGGATGATGAGAGTCAAACCTTAGATACTGATCCGTATGCGTAGGTTTACGGTACACGTCAGCTTTTAGATGTCCCCCATTACTGATGGAAATCTATAAGGTTTGGGGAAACCTGCAGTCAGCTGAGACTGAAGAAGTCACTTGGATGAGTGACGAAACGTTTCTCCCACAAAACGCTACGTCCAGATGAACAGATTCAACTTTTGGAGATTTACTTACCTGGATGATTGAGAATGCATCAAGACTAACTTGCATTAACTTAACATTAACATCTGTTTAACTTACCAGTATCAAATCGCATCTTAAGTGTGATTTCATAGCAGAATTAACACCGTCACTCTCCGTCAACGGTATGATTGGAATGTTTCCAGGTTTTGTTTTTGTTTTTTTTCTCTCCTTCTCGTTTTTTCCTCTCTCTTTTTCCCCCTCCTGTTTTTATGCTGCTCACCCTTGTCCTTGGTTTCTTTCCTTATTTCTTTCACTGCTTCGATTACCTGCTTCCAGACTCATCCACAAACAACATCCTTTATTTCGACACATACGCACAGCATGATCACACACAATCATGCGCTCAACGGCAGCACATTTACATCTGACAGACAGCGCACACAGTATAGGATACACACACTTAAGTCAAGCGTACTACTCATATTAGTAAATATGCACACACATAGTCAGACTCAGGGAGCATCTCGCCACATATTTTTTCTCTCCTTCTCTTTATCTATGAACAGGTGATGTATTCTCTCCACCTATCTAAGCCACACACACAGCATACACCCCTAGTTATACAAACATATCTATGGGTGAACTAAGATTCATTATATGGAATGTAAATGGAGCTGGCTCCAGAAAAGAGGTTAAAAATATTTTAACCAACTCAAAAAACTACAGGCAGATGTTGTCCTTTTACAAGAGACCCACAGACCTCTTAAAGGTTCGAATGAACTTAAAAACACCTGAGTTTCCTAATGTGTTCTTGGCTTGTTATAATTCTAGACAAAAGGGGAGTAGCAATTTTAATACATAAAATATTAATTTCACAGTACTTGATACAGTTATAGATCCAGAGGGCAGATTCTTAATCATTAAACTATTATATGCGATAAAAGCTATGTATTGTAAGTGTATATGGTCCAAATGTTGATGATCCCTCATTCTTTCACAGTTTTTTCACTCTACTCCTGAACACTTAGATGGCACACTTGTTCTTGGAGGTGACCTCAACCTTGGACTAAATGAAGAAATGGATAGGCTCAATACAGCAGGAACTCAGCGTAATTGGCAGTCCACAAATATAATCAAACAGTATATGAGC